>CAIGQQ010002477.1:10913041-10924814 GCA_903798035.1 Danio albolineatus
TGTGCTGTGAGAAAAGTTGATTATTTTCAATTATTATAAACTTTTTTTAGGACAAATGGGTAAAACCTAGTGGATTTTGAAGGATAGTGACATATTTTAAATGTTAAAAATGATAATTAATGTGTATTGTTGGGGCTGTGCTGTGAGTAAAGTTGATTATTTTCAATTATTATAAACTTTCTTAGGACAAATGGGTAAAACCTAGCAGTTTTCAAGGATAGTGACACGTTTTGAATGTTTAAAATGATAATTAATTGTATTTACAAAATATTTAATTGGATTAAATGTCTTTACTTAAAAAAAAACGTATATATTTACATTAGATGTTGCCTATGCTATTGTTGTCTATTGGAAGGAATGCGTCAATAGAGCTGCCATTTTAGTACAGAGTAGTGCTCCTTTGAAATGAATGTCAGACCAAGGTGCAGTGTAGGACTGGCCATCCAAGGATATATGCACATATACATACATCTATGATCGGTAGTTTTCCTGGTGGTCAGTATGCAAACATTTATTTAAATTACGAAAAGTATAATTTTACATCACTTTTCTACATCAATGACCATTCGATGTAGAAGTGACCGTTGCCGAAAAGAGCATGTGCTTGTGTCCATGGAAATGTGTTATCCTCCCTCTCTGTTAAATTTGATCTAATCCGTGTCCTGAAACACACCCCCTCTCCCGCTTTCACTTCTCATTCTAACAGAGGGAGTGATTGGTCTGTGAATGAATCCCTGTTATGACCCACTCGTTCACCTAGCCGACAATAATACAAGTTTGTGGCACCGCAGCATCTTGTTGCCATATTCCATTGACATCGTTTGCTTAGTTGTTTGCAAAACTATAGCTTCAGCCTAGTATTTAGTGTGAATTTGGTGCTACTTTGCCTTAAGGTCAGTGCAGTAACTCTTAAGAGACTGTATTATCATCAATACTAGTTTAGCACAAAAGTTTGTAACGTACAAAAACGTGAAAAACTACATCTTACCTATGTAATGGTCTGCCTTAGTGCTTTGTTTTCTGTTTGCTCATTACTACACCCGTACACAGTGCTAAAAGTCCAGCATCTTCACATTGGCTTTAGTCTTGACTAAGTGCGGTTGAATGACATTTGTCCTGGGAGCACTGTACAAATGTGGCGGCGCTATTGACGCATGCTCAGGGTCCGTATGCGATATCTAATGTATATATCTATAGTTGCAAACAAGCACAATATTTACATGGGCTGAGTTTAAACCTACAAATTAAGTTGAACATTTTTGTTTAGTTAAATTCAGCTCATCTAAATTGCTTACGACTAAATACCTCAACAACAAAAAAAAGTTGTAAATCCAATGGATCATTATTGCCGTTTATTAGATGACTCATTCAGAGAGTCTTTATGTCTGTTTATTTTATTCAGAGAGTCACACTGTGCTACAGCACTTCAAGTGAAGTTCATAGGAAGTGTCGTTGTATTTGGCACAAGAACAAAGCAAAGCGTCAAATACCACAAATGTGCTGCCAGATGCCATATGCATGTAATAAATACGCTGGAAAACTGCTGTAGGATTAACTCAGAAGTTACTATTAATGGATTTCACAATTACAAAGAACTAAATGTTAGTTTTAAAATAGAAATACCCAAAGTACTCTACTTGTACTGTGTTTTAAACAACATATTTTCCTCTTTTTGCAGTTAAAGTCAGAATTATTAGCCCCCTGTATATTTTATTCCCCGATTTTTGTTTAATGGAAAGAAGATTTTTTTCAACACATTTCTAAATATAATACAGCAATTTTTATTATTATTATTAATATTTACTTATTTATTTGTTTTTTATTTTTACGATAAAAATGACTGATTTTGTGGCGGTAATTCCCAGAAATTTGCGGACAATTTTGCAATTAAAATATATATATATATATAAATTAATATAAAAAGAATTGTACACAAATTATTTACCATATTAGGTAGACAATCTTAGGCCCCGTTTACACCAGTGCGTTTTAGTTTTAAAACGGCATTTTAGCATGAAAATGATCCGCGTCCACACTAGCGTTTCACCCAGCGTTTCTGAACAGATCTCCGTCCCACTACACCAAAAACGTATTCGTAGTCTTGGCATGTGCGTTCAAGTATACACAGGAAGCATGTATCTCGCTCGGCATTCTAAATAGGGCTTACGCCGCTTGAAACGCGAGCGATTAGCGAGTGCTGAAACAGTAGTTTGCCTCTTGCAAATAAATGCAGCTGTTGTAGTAAAAAAGGCAGAGTTTAACTGCACAATGGTGCCTAAAACGGACAATAGTGCAAACAACGCTCCCATTTCTGTGTCCATGTTGTTGTTTACAGTGAAGGCTGGTCTGCCGTCTTCCGGTGGCGTTATAGTCATGTGATAGGGGCTTGACGAATAAGGGAAGGATACACAATGACTCAAAAGCCCCAATCAAGCAACGAATCTCAGCAGCCACACCTCCGTTTTGAGACGTCTCCATTTTGCCCCATCCACACTGAGACAGAGCAGCAGCGTTTTAGAATGGAAACAGCCTCTCCAGCGTTTCCAAAACGCTCCGTTTTCAGGGCTCGAAAACTCCACCGTAGTGTTGACGGATGGCGTAACCGTAGCAAAAATTATGCGTTTTAAAATGAAAATGCATTAGAGTAAACGGGGCCTTAGGTGTGCAATCTGACAACAAGAACACAAATCATAAAAATATGACCATTATTTTGGTCTCTTGTCACGACAAGATCTACGCGGTGCGTCAAAACAAAAAACGAGCATGAGGCGTTTCTTTAAAAATGATGCTTTTACGTCTGGTGTTTTGCGAGTTGGTGTGAACGATCACATTGGCGCCCTTTATTTATTCACAAGATGTTAAACATCGACCGTAGACGCCAGCAATAAGTGTCCCTGTGTGAACGGGCCTGAAGGCTGTATAATTGTTATGCACGAACTTACTTTTTCTCTCAGATTTCACTCCTGGAGTATCTGACTTGTACCTCACTCAGAAAATACGTTTTCCCCTACCGTAATACACCTAAAACACAGATTGCTGTAAAACTCGTCGCAGGGCAGCGTTTTGGTTTTCTCTAATTAACTGCAGTGAAAGAATTAAACTAAATCACTCGATTTCGTAAACACCATGATACCCATACGTGTAAAGCACAAATAACGTCTTTCAATTCCGTCACGTCCAGCGGCCGTCATCCCTATCTCCATCATTGTAAGCTGCTTGCTGTTCTGTCTATTCCACTGCTCCATTTTTTAGATGTTTGCTCATACTTTTTTGCCATCTGAAGAGCGTCAAACGCACAAAACGCCCAATTTGCGCCACATAATGTCTAATCACGTCTTTGCAATGACTTCACATGAAAATCACTCGCGCTTCATCCGCGTCTGCTTACTGCACAGGCTGCAAAACACCCCTCCACCCCCATGTAATGTAATGATTGTTAGGGCGCAGGTGGGACGTCATTTTTCGAGACAATCAAATATATCACGTGCGCTGCATATATGCAACGTCTATACAGTAAGTCATGTAAAACAATTCAATGCAAACTGAAATAAATATATTTAGATTTTATGGCTTGGAATTTGATGTTTTATGAGATTTATACATTTTTTTTGTGATCATTTTGTGTTTAATTGAGAATTTTGCAGGATCGCAAAAAATTTGAGACCTTTTTGTTGATTTTGCGTTGGATTCAGGGATCGGGGAATCGCGAAAAACTAGGACGCTGATAATAGTTTGTTGTGTAGATAATCAAAAAAAAAATTATTTAATACTGACCTTAAAATGGCTTCTAAAAATGTTTAAAAACTGCTTTTATTCTAGCCGAAATAAAGCAAATCAGACTTTCTCCAGAAGAAAAATTATTGCAGGAAATACTGTGAAAATTTTCTGAATCTGTTCAACATCATTTGGAAAATATTATACGGGGAAGAAAAGAAAAAACTCACAGGAGGGTGAATAATTTTCAACTGTACAAATATGTGCAGTACATTTATATATGGGGAAAGCGTGTTTAAGCAGAGCCGTACAGGAGGATTTGTAGTATTTAATAAATGTGGGCCACTTGAATTCTGCTGAAATCTGTGAATCTTTCCACGTATTTCCACAGCCGCAGATTCTAAGCTTAAAGATAGCAATAAAAACAAAGGAATGCAGAGGAATGGAATTATTTATGCACTCAGACACATTATGAAAACTGTAAGAGAGAGATGAAGACGACAGGTGGCACGCTTTTAAATAATTAACACCTTTGTGTTTTTAAATTGCAGATTTGACGCACTGAGAAATGATACCGAAACGAGTGATGAAAAAACAACTCCAGTTATATAAGTTTTTGTTTCTGTCATCGTTCCTGTGAAATGAACTCAAAGGCATTGAGGCTTTAAGGAGGTCAACGTGCTACCAGAAAAGTGTGAAGGGAGGTTCATGTTTAGTCATGTGCTTGCGTGATGGTCGTCTGAGGTCAGCAGTTATAGAGCGGATATAGATTAATTCAACGGCAACTGCCCAGATGTGGGTTTCCACAGATGCCCCCGTGTACGACAGCTGTTGCGTCGAGAAGATCACTTCCTTAAGCTTAAATCGAGATGCTTTGCAACCCTTTTAATGCAAAAGACAATATGATGAAGACATTTATTGTCATTTTGACAACGTAAGCACACTGTAAAACCCAACAGTCGGCTTTATCAAATGAATTGAGTTTAGATAACTCAAAATTTACAAAAAGTCAATTCTACTCATTTGAAAAGAGTTTTGAACTGTTAATTAAATACCTCATTACTTCAACTTAAATGGAGTAAGTTCACAGTAATCAAATAGATTAATTTTTTAACTCAAATGGTTTGAGTTGCCTTAACTTATTAGGTTTTACAGTACTCAGTTGGTTTGAGTTCTCCAATTATTGGGTTTTACTGTGCTCAGATTGCTTCGTTTACTCAAATGGATTAAATTCACAGTACTCATTAGGATTCGTTTTTGAACTTAAATGGTTTGTTGCAATTGGTTCCCTCAAATGGTTTGAGTTACCTTCACTTGTTGGGTTACAGTGTAGAGCAGTGGTTCTCAAACTGTGGTACGCTTACCACTACTGGTACACAAGCTTCCTTCTAGTGGTCGCGAAGAAATCTCTGAATAATAAAAGTTAAAAAAATGAACACACTTTTAACCCTTTGACACATCCGATAACACCGATGTGATCAGTAAACTGATATTAATAGGCTAAACCTTTTATTTAAGTGGCTGACAATAATAAATATTCTAAATTAGAAGAATTAATCCGCCTTGTTTTTTATCTGTGCAGAGCTGTAGCTGCTTAATTAGGCCTACTACTGTACTTCAATACCGGTAATTATGGTGGTTCTTGGAGAGACAATTTTTTTTTGAGGTGGTACCTGGTGAAAAATGCTTGAGAACCACTGGTGTAGAGGATTTCACGCTTGGGATTAAATTACTATCAATCCCATCATACAAATTTCAATGCTTTTAAAAAATATTGTAAGATTGATAAATTTGCTGTAATGTTCTAATACACTCTTAAATGCCATTGGTGATACCATTTTTATTTTTATTTATTTTTTGTATAAAACCTTTGCTCTTTGAGGAACAAAAAATGGTTCTTCTAAGTCAGGGATCACCAATCTCGGTCCTGGAGGTCTGGTCTCCCTGCAGGCTTTAGCTCCAACTTCTCTCAAAACACCTGCCTGGATGTTTCAAGTATACCTAGTGAGAGCTTGATTAGCTTGTTCAGGTGTGTTTGATTAGGGTTGGAGCTAAACTCTGCAGGACACCGGACCTCCAGGAACAAGTTTGGTGATGCCTGTTCTAAGCCATCACTGTTACAGACTTTTGTTTACAACTTTTGGTACATCTGAATTATTCCAGGTATGTTAAAGCTTCCTAATAAGCTATGTCAATACCAGTGTTGGGCATCGTCCTTTGATAGAGTAATTAGTAGTTACTAGTTACTTCTCACAAATAGTAACCGGGTTACATCATTATAAAAGTAACTAATTACCAGGGTAAGTAACTAATCGTTACTTCAAAACAAATCCAATTTTTCAAATGACTATAAAATAAATATAACACATTGTCCACTAATCTACTCTATTTTAATGTTGTTGTGGGACAATGAGAGACAACGGCAGCATGTCCTCAACTACATATCTAGATATTATTTTGTTTAATTCGATTAATAAGTGTTTGTGGCAGAGAAGAATTAATTTTTTTTTGCTTTGACGTCTCCTCCTTTGGTAGCAGAGCTCACAGATTTCTTAAAATTCATTCATTCATTCATTTTCTTTTCAGCTTAGTCCCTTTATTAACCTGAGGTCGCCACAGCGGAATGAACTGCCAACTTATCCTGCATATGTTTTACTCAGCAGATGTCCTTACAGCTGCAACCCATCACTGGGAAACAGCCATGCACTCTCATTCAAATCCATGCGAACACAGGGAGAACATGCAAACTCCACACAGAAATGCCAACTGACCAAGCTGGAGCTTGAACCAGCGACCTTCTTGCTGTGAGGCGACATCGCTACCCACTGCACCGCCCTATTGCTTAAAATTATTTTTTATGATCACACTTCATAAAAACAACCTGCGGAAACATTTGACTGACATTCTCCCTTTGTACGTGTCATCAGAGGGTGAAAGCCCCGCCAATTAGTGATCATCTCTCCCTCGTAAACAGTCCTGAATGAGAAGCAGCTGTCCGCCATTAGAGTTTTCGCTCCAAACCTGCTGAATCTAATGTCAGCGACTAAGACGCATTATAAATGTGAAGTTTTAGGACACACAAATGAACACTAGTGTCTTCTTCCAAGCCAATTCTTTTGACATTTTAAGTATTTCACAGAAACAACATTAGTTCTGTTTTGAATCTGCCACTTTGCTGATACACAGGCATTTGTAGCTCCACCCTCTTTTAAAAAAGGGCACAATCTCATTTGAATTTAAAGTGGCAGTCGACAAAATGACACTTTCAAAGAGTTTCAAATGGCCCATTTCCACTGACTGGTACGGTACGGTTCGGTACACTTTTAAGGCCATTTACACTGTCTAAAAGCGTACCGAACCGTACCGTACCACTTTTTGGTCACCCTTTCGAAAGGGTACCAAAAACCAGAAAGGGTGCCATAAGGTGGAGCTACACGCGCAGCTGAACGCTATTGGTTTACAGAGATACGTCATTTGCTTGCGCAACAAGCCAGAATGAATTTATTGACGTGCTTTTGAAACCCGATCCTTTCAGAAACTGACAAACGTGAGACTGACGCGTGCAAAAACAAAGGAGAAGCCGGAAAAAACGAAGGAGCAAATTATGGTTTCAGCAAACATGAAGAAACTGCTTATCATCATCACCTTCTGGACTATTATGAACTCGGTTTGACGAAATTACTCTCTAACAGAGGTCACACGTGTTGGTGAAGATTACAGACACAGAGGAGAGGTTTGCACTGACTGTGGGCTAGATTTCGTGTTGTTTTTGAACCTAAATAAGGCATAAATGTCTGCTGTGTGTAGTTTTTATGCAATTGGTAACATATCCGAGACTGTAAGGGGCTGTATGTGTTCATATATGCTGCATTTATTCATTTATTTGATGTAATCGCAGACAGTAGGCTATTTCGCATCATTGATCTGCAGTTATAATCAGATCATGTTCATAAAAAGGTCAGTAATGAACATTTATACACCAGTGTTTAGGTGTATAATAAAGCCTCTGTTTTGTGAGAAGTGCTTCTCGTATGATTTGTGAACGACACCATAAAACGAGCGAGAATGACGTCGACTGAAACTTTGTCGTACACCACGCCCACCAAAAGAGTACCCTTTAGCAGTGGAAACGCAAGCCTGATAAAGGTGACCCATACCGACCCGTACCGTATCGTACCGTACTGTACCGCTCAGTGGAAACGGGCCAAAAGAGTTCTAAAGCATTACTTGTGTGGTCTTTTCAGCTGAAACTTACACATACACACTCTAGGGACGTCAGAGATTTATTTTACATCATGTAAAAAGTGGGCATAATAGGTCCCCTTTAAAGAACTGTTCACTGAACAGTTCCTCTCCTTCATCACAGAGAAAATAAATCACTACTAAAGCAAAATCTTCACCGATATGAACCTGACATCACCCACGCTGACGTGGAAATGTCAATGGGCTCAGGTTTTGTTAGCGCCTGGTCAGCAAACGCTCTCTCACATGCACATTCGGACAGCCCACCAGCGTCCCGGCAGGCTCACGCTAATCCCTTTGGGAAATTAGTGACAGGATCACCAATGTGGGGATTTCCTCCACGGCCATATGTCGCTCTGCAGAGATGCCGTGTTCACATTGACGTCACCATACGGGCCCGTTCTCTCAATCCTCCGCCATCCGCAATACTGTAAGCCCGAAACGAGTGCAAACAAAAAAACCGGAAGCACGCCAGCGCCCACGCTCGCAAACCGATAACACGTAAGCTGCCACACAACACAGCATTAGTGAAGCCATCGCATTTGTGGCTGAAATGAATGGTGATACACTGTAAAAAATGTCCATATTTTTGTGTTTTTTGTCTATTTAGGGTTATTAGGGTTAATATTTATATATTAAATAAATAAATATTAAATAAGTAAATTATTAAATGAAAAATAGTATTAAATAAACAAATAAATATTAAATAAATAGATGAAGGAATAAATAATATTAAATAAATAAATATTAAATAAATAAATAAATAAAAATAATGTTAAATAAATAGATAAATAAATTAATAATATTAAATAAATAAATAATATTAATATTAAATAAATAAATAATATTAATATTAAATAAATAAAAATATTAAATAAATAAATAAATAGTATTAAATAATATTTTTAAAAAGTAAATGAATAAATAATAGTAAATAAATAAATGTTAAATGGAATAAATAAATAAATAAATAAATAAATAAATAAATAAATAAATAAATAAGTCTGTAAGATAACAGAAAATGTACAGGAAGTTTATTACAAGGTTTTTGTAGCGTAATATAAAACACTAACCCAGATGATATACTACTTTAAACTATTAAAAATGTTCATAAAAGTATTTTTTTTTTTACTTTTCAAGGTTAAAAAGTGCTGAAAGAAAGATCAAGGTCACACAATTCAATTTTTAAAGCATAAAAAAATGGGGAGAAGTAAAAAAAATGAATCACAAACTACGGAAAACTGCTAATCTAGGAATATTTGTTACAGTGTGGTAGACAGACAGCCACTTCTAGGGTCTTTCAGAGTGAGAAAAAAGGCAGAGGTCCATTAAGAGCGGCTTGACTTGAAGATAAAGTAAAGACGAGAATAATCTGACGTGAGCCCCATCTGACAGATCTGAAATCCCTTTAAAACACACTCTCATCTCCTTCCAGCTCCGCGCGCAGATCTGAGACCACCGGACCAGGATTACACGCGAAAGAAACCTACATGCTCTTGTGATCTTCCTAATAAACGGCTTGTGCGGGAACACACCAGGCCATAGATTAAACATAAGAACGATGACATTTAAAGACCAGGATGGACAATTCAATTATGCCAGACTGTGTATTAAATGTCCCAGACTTCCTGCTCAGACTTTGATAGCATCGTGATCGGACGCTAATAAAATCAGACAAACAAAACCCTTCTCTCATTAGAATTGCATAACCTTTTCTTTATTTCAGACGGGGTTTTTTTTGCATAAGCAGGGAGGTTTGTACTCACTTAAATGACTGAATTTACCAATCGGGTACTAAAACAAACAATTCCAGACGTAATATCCGAAGAAAACAAAGGTTATTATATTACACACTGTAGTTTTGCTTCTTAAATCAATATGCTTTCAAATAGCATAAAGGTTTTTAATTACATGACATTCAAGACGAGGTAAACCACAATGCATAGGTGTGTCTGCATGCTTTCTGAAGAGAATTAAACTCGCCTTGCGTAAGAGTTGCATAATAGACATTAAGTGCTACTTATTTCTAAACGTTTAGATGTTTTTAATATAATTATTAACATTTAGGAACAGAATATAAAATATAATAATTTAATATATATTTCCTAATCTGAAAACAGTGGTTGTTGCTTTACATAATTATTGTATTTAGGAGGCACCGATAGACAATCACAAATCTATACCAATAACCCACAATTCTTTAGATTTGGAAGCCGAAAACCAATATATACACTACCTGACAAAAGTCTTGTAAGAATAACAAATAATAACTTGACTTCTAGTTGATCATTTGGTATCAGAAGGAGCTCATATGAAAGGAAAAAGCCTCTAGATTACGCTCATTTTACCCAAATAAAATGTGATCATGCCTTGATTTTTAATGATTTAATGATAGTGCGGTTTGACTTTGCTTAGACAGAAGTCTTGTCACTTGACAGAAATAATGTCCAGTATAGAATATAAAGTCATGCTGCAGTGGAAACAGAATGAATATTGTGTGTGACTCCCATGAGCTTGGAGGACTGCATACATACAACTCTGCAGTGACTCCAATAACTGATTAATAAAGTCATCTGGAATGGCAAAGAAAGCGTTCTTGCAGGACTCACAGAGTTCATCAAGATTTTTTGGATTCATCTTCAATGCCTCCTCCTTCATCTTACCCCAGACATGCCCAATAATGTTCATGTCTGGTGACTGGGCTGGCCAATGCTGGAGCACCTTGACCTTCTTTGCTTGTATGAGAAGGAGCGCTATCCTGCTGAAGAATTTGCCCTCTTCTGTGGTTTGTAATGTAATGGGCAGCACAAATGTCTTGATACCTCAGGCTGTTGATGTTGCTGTACACTCTGCAGATCTCCCCCATACTGAATGTAACCCCAAACCATGATTTTTCCTTCACCAAACTTGACAGATTTCTGTGAGAATCTTGGGTTCATGCTGGTTCCAGTAGGTCTTCTGCAGTATTTGTGATGATTGGGATGCAGTTCAACATAAGATTCATCAGTAAATCTCCCTTCTGCCTCTTTTCCAAATGATCAACCAGTTATTATTTGTTGCTCTTACAACTGGAAATGACGACAAAACTTTTGTCAGGTAGTGGACAAACAAAAGCTCCACACATCTAAAGTGATTTAATCAGTGGACATAATCCATAATTTTTCAATGTTTATTTTTCAATCAAGTTTTTCTTATCAAACTGATAACAATATTAAAAATAAACATTTATCTTAGGATATTGATATGAATAAACATGAGCTTGATGTCACAGTTTTCATTAAATCGTGATTTATTTTCGCTAATTAGGAGACTAAAACATTATTTTCTTACAAAACTTGCATAATAATTAGAAAAGTCAGTGCTTCTTAATCATTTTTCAGATATTTTCAGACCCCTTAAGTGTTCTTGTTATGTATAAACTCTTGCCTCCTTATTATTATTTTTTTTTTGATGAAACAAATCAACTTTTCAAAACATCTAAACTTACATAAATCAAATTGACTAAAATATTAAGTTAAACTTTATATAGATTAGCTAAACAACATAAATATAATGTAAAATAATAAGTTAAAGCAAGATAAAAATATTTGTTGTCTTGATATATTTTTATATCTTTTACAATGTAAATATTTGGCCAAAATCTATTAAACGTTTCAGTTTTTAATAAAAAAACAGTGTCATGTGAATGCTATTAGTCTATAATATTGCAATATAATATTAGTAAATATTATTGAGTACAGAATTTATTAAAAATTGAATCTGGAACGCACAAATAAATGTTATATATATATATATATATATATATATATATATATAT
>CAIGQQ010002477.1:10942196-10952643 GCA_903798035.1 Danio albolineatus
TTTATTTTATTTTATTTTATTTTATTTTATTTTATTTTATTTTATTTCCGTTATTTTACGGAATATTTCTGTAATTTAACAGTCATTATTTAGCAGGTTTTTTCAGCACCCCAGCTGAAAACATTTTTTTACGGTGTAGGCATTAACCCTTAATCTAATCTCATAACAACCCTATGCGGTTGTTTACCTTATTACCCATTAATTAATTAATATTATTCACTTAAGTTAAGTGAGTACAGTGTAAGAGTATGTACTGTACAATAAAAACAATAATAATCCTAAGATTTGATAGATGAATTATATTCTAATAAAAATGATGGATAATGGCAATAAAGCTCTTTCTGTTTCTGATTCTGATCCATTGCATGTCAAAATTGAGCCCCACCTTATATTAAGTGGCTCTAAGTAATATGTACTTACACTGAAATTAATCAGTCGTTACAGTGTACCTATTATGTAAATACATGTTTCACATGGCACTTGATTGATTAAATACATCTCTAATTACACTATTGACCATCCCTTACACCTTACACCACTTTAAACCTAGCCACACCACTAAACCTCTCTCTAACCCTACCCAAATCCCCAATAGTAGTGTTCTGCAATATATAATGAACACAGTACGTGCATTATGTTCATGTTTGATGCAAGTACATGGTAGTTAAGGCCACTTATTATTAAGTTCGAAATTCTATAACAATAGACATCAAGATAATGAAACGAGAGGGATTTTGGGTCGTACCCCAGAGGGACATGAAGATGGCGAAGAACACGGTGGCCGGGTTGTCAAAGAGATGGCTGGCACGTGCCGTACCGCACGCTGTGCTCAGATGCCAGTAGTCACACACCCGATCGCAGAGCGGACACATAGTGAAGTTCTGAGTCTCGTCACACATCTCTTGGCTGGAAAAAACACACACATGCAAAATTAGACACAGGCATGCGACAGTCCAGCAAGGAAATAAATTAATGATGGCCTTGATATGGTGCAGTGTGTTCATCCATCAGCATGGCCCAATGTCTAAAGTATCAATTAAAAATGCAACACTATTTCATCTTGTGACCTCTGTGAAAACATAGACTGAAACATCTATCTAAAACAGTCTGGTTCAGCGTGTGCTCATATTTAAAAGGATCACAAACTCCCCAGGGATGCTTCGAAAGCAACTGCACGCCGAATTGCAATTCTAGCATAAATTAATCCCATGAATCAGACGCAACAGACGCAATGCTCCTTGATTCTAATTATCGCTTTAATATCAGTGGAATATTCTAATCGCAGTCGGTTACTCTCAGGATGGCAGCTGCCGCGCGTCCACCCACAACAGGGACCCGTGCCCAGCCCTCGGTGGGTTTTATTGGCACATACCTAGGTACGTTAGTTTCCACAGTAGCCCAGCCGTAGAAGAAGACGATAATGCCCACCACAGATGCAGGGATCAGAAGCTGAGTATACACACCAAGCCAGGCAAAGTACAGACCGATCTTCTCGCCAAAGTATTTCCTAAAGATTACACAGAGAACATGGGAGTGTGCGCAAAAGTTTGTATGCAAAATGTGGGGAAAACTGATCATAAACGTTTACCTGATGAGATCGATAGGCTGATACTTGTAAAAAGCACCATATCTTGCCCATTCGTCGTGTAACAGCTACAACAAAAACACACAGAGGTTAAGCATAGTATCGATTGTTATTATTCGCAATAAAATGTATCGCAGTAGCAGCATACTTGTCTTTCGTTTTTACCCTCGGCTTGTCCGGAGGAGTGAAAGTCGCCCTGTAATCATAGAAAAACTCGTTTCAAGTTAACATTGAAGGAGATAGAAAGGCCAAAGATATGAAGAAAATCAACTCACATCGTGCAATGGGAATGCTGAATCATAAACCCCATTAGCGATCAGCGTGCTGATACCTGAAAGGCAAAAAACAAGAGAGAGAGAGCAACTTTAAAGGCCATGAAACCCCGTGTCACAGCAGGGTGTTTTCACACCTCTAGTTTAAAAAATGGTCAGAAAAGTGTGCGAGTCCAGCTCTGTTTAGGTGAGAGTGTCGAGAATCGAAACAGGGAAGGGTTTGCATGAAAAGGGGAGTTTCAGTTCGAGCATGCGGAGGCAAAACAAACCCAGACACAGGGAAGAAAGACAGGTACTGCGTTTACATGGACATCAGTAATCAAATTTGCTGACTTTACCTGCAGTTTGGCACTTTTACTTTCATTCAGGAACCTTTCATGCATGCCCTCCATGACAAACGATATATTGAATGCGAGGAACTGCTGGAGGAGTGTGCGTTTTAATGGAGTTTTTGAGATCGCAATCCAAATGGGAGAAAAAACCCTCAGCATTTCTCTGTAACTTAGAGGCACTCGGTAGGTGCAGAGAATAGTATCAGAAAGCAGTGTATATAGACTATCCTGTCACAAAAAGAGGCAAAAATCCTACACGAGGGTAATTGTTTGATTAAGGTGTTTGGTAACACTTTATTTCCATGGTCCATTTGAGTATTAGTAGACTGTCTACTTAATATCTGTTGACACTGACATTCAACAGACATTTAAGTAGGGTTTATTTATAAACTAAATTTCGAGAGGATCATGTGCTTATGATTGAACACAGCTGGTACCACATCAGCTCAGCATATTGCACCAATCAGACGAATCCTGACACACTATAAATTACCAGAGCTTTCTACTCCAGTCATCTTCGTCTTGAAGAATTCCCCCTTCCACCCCAACTCCTCCCCTTCTCTGACTGGGCGGCAAGGTGGCCCAGTGGTTAGCACTGTTGCCTCACAGCAAGAACGCAGCTGGTTCGGCCTCTCCCTGAGCCAGTCGACGTTTCTGTGTGGAGTTTGGATGTTCTCCCCGTGTTTGCATGGGTTTTCCCCGAGTTCTCTGGTTTCCTCCCACCGTCCAAAAACATACTACATAAGTAATAGACTGCTTTTTACATAGCATCTTAAAACAACTCTAGTCAGATATATTTCAGCACGTTCACAAGCGGGGGGAGTTCTCGAGACTTACCTGAGCTCAAACTCTCCTCTCGCCCCTTAAACAGGAGGGAGCCCCGAGCTCAAGGATATTCTGAGCTCAGGGCTCTCTCCCGGGACAGCATGCCAAATATGCTTTATAATCAATCATCAGCTAAGTGTGAACTCTTGAACTAACTATAAGAAACTTTGCAAGTACATGTCAACTTACACTAACCCTACCCCTAAGCCCAACAGTCTACTTATAATCTAATGACAATTAGTTGCAATGTATATTAAATTCAACAAACGGACCATCAAAAAAAAGTATGGCCCAATCACCAACCAATAAGAGAGGTTGTAAACATAAGCAAGCTGATTGGCTGAAAATATTGTTAAGGACCAATATTTAAACATGACTTCAGCTTTAACTTGCGCATGGTGACTACCTGTAAGCACACGCAATCAGCGCGGCCTTACGTAGGTATTCACCATGCACAAGTTAATGCCAGATCCTTTAAAATAAATACTGGAACCCAAAACACGAACAGAATCCATCTCAAATTAATCACTGGGTTTCAAACATTGTAAATAGCCCATTATTTACTCTGCCCAATGTGCTTTTAAACCTTTATGAGAGTCATTCTGCTGTCGAACACAAAAGACAATATTTTAAACAACGTTGGTTGCCGGCACCCATCAACAAATTACTATGGAAGTCAATGTGCTCCTGCTATTTTTTAATATCTTATTACAGTGTGTGTTCAACAGTAGCAAGAAACTCAAAAAGGTTTCAGACAAGTGAACTGTCCCTTTAAATCGTGTAACATCATCCGGGTTGTAATGACTGAGTGTTGTGACTTTATAGTGACCCAACTTCATTGCTTTTGGAAAGCCGACAGGCCGAGTCCTCGAGGCGGAAGGCAGCTGACATGTGGAACACAGGCTTTAATCAAAGTAATTAATCAGTCCTCAAAGGAACGACACGTACGCTCTGGTGATTAGCCCTCAATTAATAAAGTAGCTCCCCAGCAACAAGCTGGAAAGACCACCACTATTCAGCACCCCCATTTTTTTCCACCTCAATGGACCCGGCTTCAATTGGAATCCCAATACTAGAACTTTATGACCCAATTTCCTCAGTCTAAAAGAAATCGAGTGGAAGTCTGAGAGAAGGGAAGAAAGGGAGGGAGAACTGAAAAGAGCATCATGCCATCCCTTCTGCTGGATAGCCCCGATCTCCCAGCATCCCCCCGGCGGTCCGTCTGCACGATGGTTCAGTCCAAGGGAGCATATGGCACGGGCTTGTGTTGCAGCCTGTCTCGACTGCACCATACCCACATGCAAAGACTCTCACTCTCTGGCTCGGACTATTCTGAGGATTCCCTGAACGCTAGTCCGTGCATAGGTTATGGATTTACACATTACTAACCCATGGTTTGGCAGGTCCGTGTGCAGGCGGTGCGTCTCAGGATTTCATACACCTGGGGCAGATAGCAAGAGAGAGAGAGAAGGAGTGAGAGAGGTGCAAGCAAACAATAAAGCTGAAAATTGTTCCTGGAAAACTCCCAGTGGAACTGGTTCCCTAGACCGGTGCCTAGAGACGGCAATCACCTGCTAATACCAAATAGCTTTTGTTCCCTCTTGTATATCATGTTCTCTTCTCAACATGCAAAGAACAGGTATCGCATTGTGCAGCTTTGACTGAACAAAACTTTCACAAAAAAATAATTCGACTCACTATTCGGCTCCTTGTGGCATTGTCGAAGAAGGTGTCCTTTGACTGTATGTTGTACCTGCAAAAAATAGACATCCATGAGACTCCGCTGGCACTCAAGCAAATCCTATCAAGTCCTCTAAGAATGTAAGAAAATCCCACGTGGCCCCTGATGACATTTAACCCTAAATCACCCCCAACCACGCTAGGCTCTCACAGGTGGAGCTTGTCCCGGGAGAAACAGTGGGTGAGGAACTTGGTGCGGCTGTTCTCTTGCTCCTGATGGGGTACTTTGGGCTGGAACGGTTGATTCAGCTTCCGCCACACTTCATTCATAGTGGCGGCCAGACCTTTTTCTTCCCTCAACTCGTAACTCTGAACAAGACACAGTGTTTATTATTATTATCATCAGTGAAGCATTGAATCAACGGTCAGTGTCGTTCGTTTGTGCTTTTCCTTACATAAGAGACACGCTACATAACACTCGCAGGGAGTTCACATAAGGACATCCCGAGGGGCTGGGTTCCGTCTCGAGAATTAGAAAAAACTCTGCTGGATCTTACCTTCTTGGTCTGCACCTTGATCTTGAGAAACTCTGCCTCTCTGCTCAATACCTGCCAAGGCGCATGTAACCGGATAAAGGCATGACCATGAGCCTTGTTCTGAGGAAAGAATTTCAGAGAAATGACTTCACATAGAGGCAGTATGATGATAGGTTACAGTCAAAGAAGCTAAGCCCGTTCTATAAGCAATACAGTGGCTCCTCGCAGTAACACGGTTCACCTCTCTGTTTCTCTGACCTTTTAGTGCAATTTGACTCTGTGCCACCGTGATGCCCCCTAATTCGAAGTTTATGTAGTAATTATAATATTATCATATATTAATTATATACAGTTGAAGTCTGTTCATGCAGTTAGCCCTACTAAATTATTTGCCGCCTGTATATATTTTGTCCCCAATTTCTGATTAACGCAACAATGATTTTTATACACATTTCTAAACATAATAGTTTTAATCACTCATTCCCAATAACTGATTTATTTTGTCTTTGCCATGATGACAGTAGCTATGGGACAATAAATGTTTACAAGGTTTGGAATAATCGAGGTTTTAAAAACCTCAAAAATTTTCTGCTGTACCATTCCTACGATACATGGGCGATTTATTTATTTTATTTATTTATTTATTTTTTTGTTTGTTTGTTTTTCAGAACAACAGTATCTCCAGCAGAAAAGATATGACAAAATGCTGTTTTAAATTGTAAAGAAATCAGTGTTTTTGAAACTAATGAAGTCAATCATTCATTTGAATCATTTAGCCTGACATGTTTACTGCTCCAAAATATTTTAAATGTTTCTCAAAATAAAATGTATTGTGTTTAAAGGGGAAAAAATTTGTTTTTTACCCAGACACGCAAAAAGAAATATATTTTAGAGCAGTAAACACAATACTGTGATACTGTGAAAGCGTGATATTTTTATCCTAGGTTTTACCCCATGCCTAGATGACAGTATTTAATATTTCACTAGATATTTTTTTAGCTTAAAGAGACATTTAAAGGTGCATGAGGTTATTGTCTCCAATTCTTTTTTTGTTGTGCTGATTGAAAGTCTCTTCACATTCCAATAGGACTGGTTAAAGTAAATGATCTCAATGTATTTATATGTATTTTTATGATCCAGGTGAAGCATAAGACTTAAAAATGTTAATCCTATTAAATATTGTCAACCCGATAATTCCCATAATTCTGACAAGTAGACCAAACTGTCTGTCAACAAATGTAGATTTGTATAACTGCGCACCTCCTGTTCACCCAGATTCCCTATTAGCATGTGCACACACCGCGTTCATGTGCAGACAGCGGGAAAAACAAATGCTGAATCAAAACTTTTTAAAACCTAGAATCAATATTGGAGTTGCTTAAGACGACACCATAGCTGAAGTATTTCTGTTAGATGGGTAATGTTATATTTTAAAACTCTTTTAGTCACGCGAAGCTTATGCAGATTGTGTTGTTATGAATTCAGCCACTGTCGTTCAGCCACTGAAGTCTTCCGGCGAAAGATTGATGTGACTATTTTCAGTTTCATAAGGTCCTTTTACAGCATTGATCATGTAGATTTTATTAAGTTTAACAAAAAAACATCAGTATATAGCGATATTCCGCCTAGCCTGCTTTACTCAGCTGAAGTTGGCTTTATATTCACATTGGTTCATTTTTGAACATTGACAGCCTGTGATGCGCTCCCTATATTGTTTACCGCTATTCTGAATATTAGGTCTGAAATAGCATGCAAGTATGGCTTAGTAATAAGTGTAATTCCTGCACGCTGCAGGCCAACCACCAATGCCGAGTTCAGATGTTCATGATTTTAGCCCTGATTTTGACTCGCCGACAGGTTTTGAGAAATCGCCGACAAATGCCTGAAATCACAGGCAAATCGGTGCTCGTTCACGCGAGAAATAATCACACAATATGAATGATCAAAGACACAATCTGAGAGAATCGCCGATGAGTCGTAAACACCCGTGAGATATTTGGCGTGCTGAATATCTGGAACTGTCGGCGATTCAAATCATGCCGTGTGAAATGAGTTTTGACTGAACACAACATCGGCGATTGCCTACAGCCAATGAGAGAGCAGAATTCACTAGTGTGGGTACCTGCAGGCCAGCGGGAGGTTGAGGGAGAAGTTAAAAGCGCTCATCTTCAGTTTATTCCGACCCAAAAAGTGGAGGGGAAAATGAGTGTAAATTTGGCATGAGCTCCCGTGTCTGTTTGACGTGTCATGTGAGCAATATCACAACCCAACCCGGTCAAAAAATTAAAAAGTTGAGGAGAAATTGCTAATTCCCTTCAAAGCCAGATGAGCAAATATGTACATTTTCTACCCCATTAAAGGCTTCTTTCTCATTATGTAGTTAATAACAAAAGACATACTATGTGTTTTTGGGTGTGAGACGTAGTTTGGACAAAGTTGTCGTCCATTCTTCCTAGTTTGAAGTCATGCAGTGTGAAACTCCCTGTAACCGATCCATCTTGCAGTGTAAACAAAGCAGCGACAAAACGCTGGCCCAGATAGTCATGCAGTGTGAACACATCTGTGACACGACTACTTTGAAAATCATGCAGTCTGAACTCGACATTAGTAGTCAATTTAGGACAAATCATGAGAGAGTGAGATGCATTGCATGCACAAAGTATTGCACATTGTGATAAGTTTAGCTTGCTACACAACTAAAAACGTGCTAGATATGAGAGTTTTTGGTTCAGAATTGTAGCATTATAAAGTTAAAAGTATATAAGTAACCCTAACTGGCGAATGACATGATCCAGTGGATTGTCTACTGTCATCTTTAATGATTTCAGGAGGTGTGGCTTTGAACGGCAAAGGAGGGACTGTGTGTTTCAAACATATTATGCTAACCGGTTAGCATTTAGGCAGATGCACCTTTAACATGGTTAATTAGGCAAAGAAATTAGGCAAATCATTGTATAACGATGGTTTATTCTGTAGACAATACAGAATATATAGCGATGTATGATATTGTATAACGATGTATGATATTGTATAACGATGGTTTATTCTGTAGACAATACAGAATATATAGCATTAAGAGGGCTAATAATATTGAACATGCCACATACTGTGGAAATGATTGCCTGTGGTCATCAGTAGCACACTACAAACACATAAACTGACAACATAACCCAGAATATCCATGTCAAAAAGAGTGGCAGATTGGTAACAAGCCCATCCGAGTGTCCCTAAAGAGCGACTATATATATTACATAAACTTGGGGGGTCTGGAAATGATCTCTTTTTGCGAGTTGTAGCCATGAAACCCAACACTGAAGCTGCAATGTGTCCATACAGAGATGACAGTAACCGTATCTGTCTGGCAGTGGTCATCCATGCCATCTAGAGAACCATGCGTTAAGAAGAAAGGAAGATGAAACTGAAAGAGACATGGAGATGTGATGAGAGGGACGAGATAGAAAGAGATGACGGAAACCTGAGGACATCCTCACCATCCCCCGCGTTCCAACACCACCACGGGTGTTTTATCTCGGCCCCCTCCATGCACACACTCACAAAGGAGAGATTAAAAATAACATGTGGATCTGAAAAGGTTAATTAGGATAAGATATTCCAATTAGTACTTCATCTCAGCAGGGTAAGGCAATTAGGTCGATTTGAGCACAGTCTGAGTGGGAGACATTTATACAGAAACCGGCTGCGACTGACATTTGAGGGGCTCCCGAAGACCTGTGAGCGGAAACGGCTCTTCATGACAGGTTGAACCCTGTCTTTGGCATTTGGCGCAATTTTATCGCCGAGCAGATGCAATTCTAAGAATTTGGGGTCTGAGGTACGGGCTTAAGTCACATTTGTCTCAAAAATAGTTTGACTTGAGACTCAATGAGAGATTAACAGCACTGTCCTGATAGCAGCGAATCTCTCAATGACACAACTTGAGGATAGTTCAGCCAAAGATTTTAACTCAGCCATCAGGAAAATCCATAACCATTGACTTCCATAGAATTAATTTTTCCTACTTGTCAATGTGTACCTTCCTTTATGTCAATGCTTACTGGTTTCCAAAAAAACTGGTATGGAACAAGTAAAGGGTGAGTAAAGGGTGACAAATTTTTTATATTTGGGTGAACTATCACTAAGGATAGTTCTTAACGCGTACTTAAAGAGGAAGAATGACATTTTTGGAGTTTGTTACAGCAGTTTAAAACAGATTTCCAAAGTCAACCTTGAACTATGATTGGTTATATTTGAAGGCCTATAGAATATATATTGCAAGTCTTAATTTGTTTTTTTGAGCCTGATTATAAAAATCACAAACCAAATTATCTTTTATTTTAAAACCAGGGGTGTCAAACTGAAGTCCCGGAGGGCCACAGCTCTGCACAATTTAGCTTTAACCTTAATTAAACACACCTGATAAAACTAATTTAGTGCTTCAGCCTTGTTTGAAACCTACAGGTAAACATACGACCTATGCGGTCGCACTTTTCGCCCCATTGACCCATAGATTTCACTGTGTTGTGGTAGTTCTGGTAAACTCTGACCTGTGAAATTGCATCACGTGACTGTGTGAGATCAATCGAAGATCAAAATGTGACCTCTCTGGACAGAACTTTAATATTTGGACCAGTCGCTTGTTTTTTTTAAATTTTTTATTAATGTCTAATCGTCTTGTTTAAACCCGCCCCTTTTCGCAGTGTCATACAACAGAATTTCACTCTAGTGTGACCGCTGCATTAGTTTGTGTTGAAGAAGGGTTGGAGCTAAACTCTTTAGGACTGTAGACCTCCAGGAACTGTGTTTGACAACCTTACTCTGGAGTAATGGACTCAAAAACACTTCCTGGTGGGCCACAGCTCTGCACAATTTAGCTTTAACCTTAATTAAACACACCTGATCAAACTAACTGAGTCCTTGAGACTTGTCTGAAACCTTCAGGTAAGTTTGTGTTGACGCAGTATTGGAACTAAACTCTTTAGGACTGTAGACCTCCAGGAACTGTGTTTGACACCCCTACTCTAGAATGATGGTCTCAAAAACAATTCTTGGAGGGCCACAGCCCTGCACATTTAGCTTCAACCCTAATTAAACATACCTGATCAAACTAATCGAGTCCTTCAGACTTGTTTCAAACCTTCAGGTACGTTTGTGTTGAAGCAGGTTTGGAGCCAAACTCTTTAGGACTGTGGACCTCCAGGAACTGTGTTTGACAACCTT
>CAIGQQ010002477.1:10952653-10968639 GCA_903798035.1 Danio albolineatus
AAACTCTTTAGGACTGTGGACCTCCAGGAACTGTGTTTGACAACCTTACTCTTGAGTAATGGACTCAAAAACAATTCCTGGAGGGCCACAGCTCTGCACAATTTAGCGTCAACCTTAATTACACACCTGATCAAACTAATCGAGTCCTTCAGACTTGTTTGAAACCTAAAGATAAGTTTGTGTTGAAGCAAGGTTGAAACTAAACTCTGTATGACTGTGGACCTCCAGGAACTGTGTTTGACACCCCTACTCTGGAGTAATGTACTCAAACTCAGTTCCTGAAGGGCCACAGCTCTGCACATTTAGCTTCAACCTTAATTAAACACACATGATCAAACTAATCGAGTCCTTCAGGCTTGTTTGAAACCTACAGGTAAGTTTGTATTGAAGCACGATTGAAACTAAACTCTGTAGGACTGTGGACCTCCAGGAACTGTGTTTGACAGCCCTACTGTTAAGTAATGGTCTCAAACTCAATTCCTGGAGAGCCACAGATCTGCAGAGTTTAGTTACAACCACCTCCAACACCCACTTGTTTAATAGTTTCTAGTAATCCTGAACACCTTGATTAGATGGAGCAGGTGTGTCTGATTAAAGTTGGAGCGAACTGTGCAGAGCAGCGGCCCTCCAGGAATCCAGTTTGAGACCAACGCTCTAGAGAGTTTTCCCAAAATCAAAATAACAATCTTTCTTTTTTTTATGGTGAGAAGCTTCCACAGTATTAACATCTTGTCTTCTCTAGTATATCAATCAGAAGGTTATGATTCACACTCCTTAAATAATTACTTTATATAGCTTTATTTTACATTCTGATGCTGCGGTCACATTAGAGTTTGAGCATGTGAAATTCTGTCGTACTGCGCTGCAAAAAGGTGCAGAATTAAACAAGATGATTAGACATTAAAAAGGCGAGCGAGCACCATATTTTAAATTTCTGTCCGGAGAGGTCATGTTTTGATCTTGGATTGGTCTCACGCAATCACATGATGCGATTTCGCAGGTCAGAGTTCACCAAGCTTGAACTTTCCAATGCAGCGAACTGCAAAACTTGCGTTTCCGGTCTGTCGCAATCGCATGTGTATGAATGGAAGTCTATGGGGAGAAAATTGCAGTGTAACTGGGGCTTTAGGAGATACAAAACACAAACGTTTCGGCACAATGCCTTCCTCTGTGCGTGACACAATCTTGACACAGGTTGCTCAAGCATTGAAACTTCTCGTCCTAAATGAAGAAGGAAAAAGAACTTGATTTGCAGAGCCTTTAAACTGGTTTAATGATTAATGTTGCATTGGGAAAGTGAAGCGCTGCCATCTGCGAGTATGCAACTGTGCCACATCAAACATTTTAAATATATAATGTTACATGTAGGTTCAGCTTGGTTTAGCCTGAGGGAAAACAAATCCCAGTTACCATAGTAACCTACTCATTTACTATAGGAAAAACTGAGCGATCTTTTCTACTGAGTGAGCATTTGCAGATGTGTCTCGTTTACATCAAAATAAATACTAAAATAGGCTTGACTTGGAGTCTGTAATGTGAAATGAACACCAAATGCAACTTAGGTGCGTTTCCATCAATTTGTTAGAGCTGCTGACTGTAGTATTGGTCTCCTAGTAACCAGCAGTAAACAAAGACAGCATAATGGAGACATTCACGTGGGTGTAATGTTCACTACATCAGAGTTTATTCGGCAAATGCGTTTCCATTTCCCATTATTTGCATTAGCCCCAAGTCCAAAACCACCTCAAGCAAGCATAGAGGCTTTTTTTTTGGCTAATTAAGGGCTTGTAATTTTTTAAAAATAAGGTTTCCATCACTAATATCTCTAGTTTAAATTGTGTATGAACACAGGGTGATGGAAACCCAGGTGATTAAGTTGTTACTAGCAGCAGCAATGATGTTGATAATACGCCTGAAGTGGATAATCATGCTTAATCTTCAACTTAATTAACTGTAAACCCAACATACGCAAATATTCCCACCATTAACTAGTTAAACCTCAGAAGACATCCCTGCAGATAACGGTTGTGTAAATGATATTGAAGTATGATAAACTACATGACAAGCATTCTTCTCATCACATCTACATTGTAAATACAATTTATATATGAGCACACAGTAATTGTGCACACAGTGAAACTACAGCACTATTGTAATTGTTAACTTACAGTGCACTTGTCACTGTAAGTTGTAATCGTTAATTTGCAATGTGCTTGAAAATTAACTGGCAAGTTTTACAGTATTAATTGTGTTTTTTACAGTATTACTGGTAATTTTGATGGTACAGCTCAATTGCAATTGTTAATTTTGCAATGTGCTTGTAAATTTTTACAATATTACTCCAATTTTTATGGAATTACTGGCAAATTTACAAGCACATTGCAAATTAAAGATTGCAACTGTGATCTCAAAACTAAAACACAATTGTAACTGTTAATTTACAGTGCACTTGTACATTACAGTATTACGGGCAATTATTGCAGTATTGCCGGTGGTTTTTACAGTATTACTGGTTGTTTTTACAGTATAACTGACCATTTTTACAGTATTAATTGTATTTTTTACAGTATTACTGTTAATTTTGATGGTACAGCTCAATTGCAATAGTTAATTTACAATGTACTTGTAAATTTTTACAATATTACTACAAGTTTTATGGCATTACTGGCCAAATTTACAAGCACATTGCAAATTAACGATTACAACTGTGATCTAAAACTACAGCACAATTGTAATAGTTCATTTAGAGTGCGCTTTTAAATTTTACAGTATTACTGGCAATTTTTGAGGTAATTCTGGCAGAATTTACAAGCACATTGCAAACTTACAGTTACAACTGTGATATAAAACAGGACAATTGTAATTGTTAATTTACAGTGCGCTTGTACAATTTACAGTATTACTGGCCATTTTTACAATATTACTGGCAAAATTTACAGTATTACTGGCTATTTTTAAATTTACAAGCTCATTGCAACTGTGATATAAAACTACAGTACAATTGTAATTGTTAATTTCCAGTGCGCTTGTAAATTTTACAGTATTACTGGCCATTTTTACAGTATTACTGCAATTTTTTATGGTATTACTGGCAAAATTTACTAGCACATTGCAAATTAACGATTGCAACTATGATCTAAAACTACAGCACAATTGTAATTGTTAATTTAGAGTGCGCTTGTAAATTTTACAGTATTACTGGTGGTTTTCACAGTATTACTGGTGGTTTTTACAGTATTACTGGCACTTTTTAAATAAATACTTGCAAAATTTCCAAGCACATTGTAAATTAATGATTGCAATTGTGATATAACTACAGCACAGTTGTAATTGTTGATTTACAGTGCACCTGTAAATTTTATAGTATTACTGGCAATTTTTACAATATTACTGGCAATTTTTACAGTATTACTGGCAGTTTTTACAATATTACTGGCAATTTTTACAGTATTACTGGCTATTTTTATGATATTACTGGCAAAATATACAAGCTCATTGCAACTGTGATATAAAACTACAGTACAATTGTAACTGTTAATGTAGTGTGCTTGTAAATTGTACAGTATTACTGGCAATTATTACAGTATTACTGGTGTTTTTTACAGTATAACTGGCAATTTAAACAGTATAACTGGCAATTTTGGTTGCCAGTAATACTGTAAAATGTACAGTATGTTTAACAGTGTACTATCAGGTTTAGTAGTTTTTAGACTTTATTATTATTTCATTGCATCCACACAAAGCCAGTGCCAGTAATACTGTAAGTTGTACAGTAATTCTTCACAGTGTACTATCTAGTTTAGTTGTTTTTAGACTTGGATTTCCTTTTGCATCCACACAAAGCCAGTGTTATCCATCTTTAGGGGTTTTAGGAGCAACAAACATGGCTAACGTTGCCACTGAAACATGATATCCCTTGAGCATTGAATATACTTCCCTTCCATTAAAGTCAGTCCTCCGTGTACTGTAACTCAGACACAAAACTGGCCTATTCCACACCACGTGAAGTTATTTGAGACCGTGTGTCCGCCAAAGCCACAGTAAACAGCGGAGATAAGAAATGATACCTTGTTCTTAAGTGTGACTTGACCCGCTCTCCGTGTTCAGACGGTCACAAAACACACCTTGAAACAACCGCTAAGGGCAAAACGCTTTGTTATGAAGGTGATCAGACTAAACAGGAGGAGGATGCGGCGTTTGCTGTGATCGTTATAATGAGGACGATTATGAAAGTCATCGTGACGATGCTCGCCATCCTACTAGGCTTCACATGGGGAAATTATGATGCACAACGCATTAACCCTTTAGCTTTCACTATAAGAAAAGCAAAACATTTTGATCCAGGTAATTTGAGTTACTCACACCTCTATATACAGTTTAGAGTTTGCTTTAATGATAACCTATGCACATAAGGTCTACCATAAAAGTTTTGATGCCAATTAAAAGGTTTATGCAGCAATGTAGTAAAGCCATATGCAAATATTTATGTGTCAGAGATGATATGTTCTATTTTTGGTGTCTAAATCTAATTAAATTAGATATTATATACATGTAAACTATATTTAATACAACTAAACGGTCGATTTTATTGCTTCAATTAATGTTTTTAAAGGGTTTATGCAGCAATGTAGTAAAGCCATATGCAAATATTTATATGTCAGAGATGATATGTTCTATTTTTGGTGTCTAAATCTAATTAAATTAGATATTATATACATGTAAACTTTATTTAATACAACTAAATGGTCGATTTTATTGCTTCAACTAATGTTTTTAAAAAATAAAACGTCAAAATATGTACAAACTAATGTTGCTTAATGTAATTTGTTTTATTTTTGTAAAAAATAAAGCCAACACATTCATTCTGACCTGTTAGTAGTAATAAATATAAACATATTTTAATCATTTTAAATGAATTAAACTGAATCATTGCTGATAAATGGTAAAAATTTAGACTTTTCAAGGACATTAGGAGAGCATAAGCATTCAAATTTACAACTAACACATTTTGTTGGATCATTCGAGTACTTCATTATGTCATTAAAAGATTGTTGTCATTAATATGCATGGCATTTTGGATATTTTTACACTGAATGACACTTCAGTGGGTGTCTTCTGTAGATCACGATATCAATTTTGCTTCTAAAGGAATGAAAAATTCATTAAGACGTCATAAATGCCACATTTAAAGCTGTATTACACTTTGTTTCGATGCTTTTTAGAGGTAACACTTTATTTCGATGATCCATTTGAGTATTAGTAGACTGTCTGCCTAAAATCTGTTGATGCTGACATTCACCAATCCTTCAACAGACATTTAACTGACATTAAACTTTGCAAGCGCATGCCAACTTATTCTGACCCTTACCCTAACCCCAACCTAACACTTATAATCTAATGAGAATTAGTTGCAATGTAACTTAAATTCAACAAACGGACCATCAAAAATAAAGTGTGACCTTTTTAGATGCCAAAAACATTTCAAATGCAATCATCTGAAATGACAAAGTTAGCCATATCAAAACGGAAATCTATCATTTGCAACAATTACAACGGCAACCTGTTAAATTTAGGGCCAAAATGTGCTCTCAGTGTGCTGTCAAAGGCAGCTCTTCTGAGAGAGAGAGAGAGAGAGAGAGAGAGAGTAGACAATCACTACTATTACCAGCCTGATAATCTTACTTGGCTTCACACCACAAGCGTTCCCGGACTAATCACCCTACAAATGAAGACATGCAGCAAAAAACCATCACAAAGGCTCTGTATTGCTCTGTATTGGCGTTTTTTTAATGCAAAGATTAAGAGAGTTTATCTGATTCCCCAGACAATGATAAGCTGACTAACAACAGATGAGGAGACCATTAATAATACATACAAATACAGTCCGATTACTCCACAATGGGCCATCTTTAAGAGCAATGGCTTACATAACAAAGGAACGATACAGGGACGATTCCCAAATTGGTCGGATGCCCTGAGAAATGGTAACTCTATCCAACACTAGGCTGCGTACTGTAGTAGTGGCTCATACTGCAAGCGTTACTGTACTACGGGAACGACCTTTTTAAATGAATGTCATTTATTTTGGTAGATTCCTGAAGATCGTGATAGTTGTTGTTTGTGACAGTGCGCAGCTCGATTGATTTCAAGTGGCAGCTTTCTGTTAAATCAACACCAGATGTGAAGTCATTTACAGAAAAAAAAAGGGATTTCTTACACACTAATTGTATCTTTTTACATTTATTTTATTCTAAAATATATTATTTAAGCCGTTTAGTCTGAAAAAAACATGTTAAAACATGAAAAATACCTACAAATTGAATCACTTTGAATTTCTATTTCTATTTTGTTGTTTTAAAGCCCAAACCCATGTAGTTTAACCCTTTTTTCCAGATATTAAGAATATTTAGAATGTTTAAGAACGTTCTAAGAATGACATACGTACTAAATAGAACCATTTCTTCAGTGTTCTAAAAGTTACACACCAGTAAAGCCACAAATAAATCAATTAGGCTTCCACTCACCTCTTTATCACGTTCAATTTCCAGCCCTGCGTCCTTTAAACTGCCTTCAAACTCTTCCCGGATCATGATTTTCTCCCCTTCGGCAGGGTCCGGTGGTCCAACATCAACCACCACCTCCGCGGGCTCCTCTTTCCCTCCCTCTGGGTCTTTTTCCTCCACTCCTAAATGATAACTTCCATTGGAGATGATGGACAGTCTGTGCTGACTAGGGGACCCCCTGATGGAGGAGCGCTTTCGGTAGTGGAACACCAGCACATAGTCCACTTTCCTTCGGCCGTCAGCAAAGTAGAGCCGCTTGCGAGGGTCCTGGTCCATGTCCATCATGTTATTGGCCACCTGAACAGGTGAGAGGAGAATACAATGTACCCGGGCTCAGTGTTCATCAGCAGTGTGTGTGGATATCAAATTCAACACAGGAGAAAGGGGGAGGGAGGGAGTATGGTGAGGATAGATGTAGGTCAGACTATTGCTTCTTAATTTGGCTGCTCTCAATATACACTTCAATTTAGATTTAGATGGCTGATGCCATTTATTTCTGGGTTACTGCCTCTAGAGCCGCTGTTTGCGCATTGCTATTCTTTTAGTAGAGAAATGAAGCTCGTACTCACATGTATCTTGTTGCCACTCGTCTGCAACATGTTGTCACTCTAAAACACAAAGACAGATTGAAACCGCAAGCGTGTTTCCCCGAATATTGCGCTCGTTTCTGGTGACATGCCCGTTTTTCTGATGTCACCCTACAGAGTCGCCACCATCCATCTTTCTCGCTGTTTATCCATCGATCTCTCGCAACGCACGAAATCCATCCGTCAATCTGATTTTGGCACCGGCGACTGGGAAGCGCGAAGATGTGCTTCATGCACAACAGAACGCATCTCCACAGAAACTTCTGGTTTGTCCCTGACTAATTGTCCCTGGAGGAATACCTGCGCGTCTCCAAGCGCCAGAGCGCATCATTACGCGCCGGAGGGGCTCGCGCGCGCGTGCGTAAAAATGAAGCCGCCAACAGGTCGGAAAGACCTGTAGAGAAAATACAGTACGCGCACGTATGTTTAAATGCACCGTAAATTGTTGTGGACGAAAAACAGCGCTTATAAAGCTTGATTTATACGGTTTAAGCAGGGGTAAATGTCCGCCGTTTGCGAAGTAAATGAAGAAGATGATATAGAAAGAGCAACACTTGTTGTTGTTCTGGTTGTTAAATAAACTATATGGTCATATAATTTTAAGACATATCCAAAGATAACAGAAATATGTTCTAATAAGAATATTTTACTTTTCATTAAAATGTTTTAGTGAATGAAAACGTATTTTTTTTACATTAAATACGCTTCTATATATAAATATTGAACGAATAATTATATTTTCTTACATTTGAATGTTCTCTCAACATTTCCCCAAATAGAAATGTGATATATGGCATTATATGCAAATTACATATATGACATACAAGTCCATAACCCTCCAAAGTCCATTTACATGCATTTCTTTCAACTGTTGAAATTACAAATATTTCCATATCTGTCCAAACATATTAGTTATCATTTTAAGTTTAATTATAAGTTGCTCTGAAGGTTTGTGTATTTTTTTGAATTTAAAAGAACACACTTTCGAGTGAGAAACACACTTTTGAGTGAGAGTTGGCAAGCGTTTGTCACGCTTTGTCAATATTTCACGTCAATCATCTTGTCACATCCAACATAGCAAACGGACTTGGCCCAAATGTGGCCTCATTATGGCACTGCTTGCATGTTGCCGGCACTGGCATGCATAATGTCAGCCGAATGTGGGCCATGGATGTCAATGATGGCACTGCATGCATGACGGCAAACTACATTTGGGCCAGTTGTGGATGGGAGTTGTGTGTGGTCCAGATCAGTGTAGTGATTGTTCACATTGTTAGGTAACGTTAGGCTTGGTTATGGCTTAGTTTCTGGTGTTTCTGGTTAAAGTATAAACTTATAGCTGAGAATCAGTACCAATAATAAAGCTGTTTTGGCCCAGTTCAGGGCCAGTTAAAGGTGATCATTTAGCTGAGATTGAGGCCGGTTATGGCCCATGTGTGGCCCTTGTCTTTAATCCAGTTATGGGCCACTTCAGGACCGTCATTCTTTGTGGTACTTGGGTCAAGGGAAAAGTTCTTGTGTGGCCCAGAGCTGGACCAGAAAACATTTGCTATGTGGGATCCTACTTATTTCTTATGTTTGATGCTGTATTGAAGATGAAGTATAGCGAGTTAGTCGAGAGAACGTGACTTTAAAAAGTTAATGTTATTGCAAATGAAAATAAAACGCGGATACCATGAAATACATCTGTTTGAATAACAACCCACATAGCAAAATTTCTTTGGCCCAGCTCTGGCCCACACAATCAGCCTTTGCTTGGCCCACATGCCGCAGTGAATTACGGTACATGACTGAACCAAGTCTGGCTTCCATATAAGGGCCAAACACAAACCATATCTAGGCCTAGTCTCCACCAATTTAATAATCCATAACTCTGCCTAAACTGGGCCATTTATGGCCAATGTTTAGTTATTGTCTGGAAGCCATATTTGGTGTCACGACTGCAGTGAAATTGATAAACCCATTACACTTTAGACATGATAATAATGGTAATGGTTAGTAATGGTTAATAAGAATATAAATTACCTGAGATTTTTTTGTTGCATGCACAGCAACAGGTGGTTAGGAACACTGTTAAGAAAAGCTTGGTTCCACAAATCCCACGGTGTTGTTCCAACACAAATTGATTAAGGTAATTTAATTGTTTTTGCAAATTTAAGTGGATTGAATGGGCGCCACAGTGGCGTAGTGGGTAGCACGAACGCCTCACAGCAAGAAGGTCGCTGGTTCGAGCCTCGGCTGGGTCAGTTGGCATTTCTGTGTGGAGTTTGCATGTTCTCCCCGTGGTCGCGTGGGTCTCCTCGGGGTGCTCCGGTTTCCCCCACAAAGACATGTGGTACAGGTGAATTGGGTGAGCTAAATTATCCGTAGTGTATGAGTGTGAATGAGTGTGAACGGATGCTTCCAAGTGATGGCTTGCAGCTGGAAAGGCATCCGCTGCGTAAAACACAAATGCTGGATAAGTTGGCGGCTCATTCCGCTGTGGCGACCTCTGATTAATAAAGGGACTAAGTCGAAAAGAAAATGAACTAATGAAGTGGACTGAACATAAAACAATTAAAAAAACCTTAAAAAAAACCCTTAAGAATTGTGTTCATTCAGCTCATTTTAAATAAGTAGTTTGAACAACCAGCAAAAATATTAAATAAAAATATATTATAAAAATAAAAAATATTATATAAACTCTTAAAGACTGCATTTATTTGCCATATTTGTTCGTCAAGGTTACTCACGTGATGCAAAGACTCCTCAATGATGTCGAACGAATCATCAAAAGTGCAACTGATGGAGTTCATGACTTCAATCTCAGAAATATCCCTTAAATCACTACAAACCGACGAGGACTCGCTCAAAGCAGTGCTGACCACATTCAGAACATTCAGGTCATGCTCTGTTGATGGCAAACAAAGATTTAATAGTTAAAAAATATATGCAAACATTTCTTGAAGAAGAATATCTCAATCCAAAACTATCTGAACATACAGAAAACATAATATTAATGTAACTAAATGTCATTGATAAACTATTTTATACATAAAAACATTCTTAGTAAAGCCCATACAAGTGTTTTCACTGTTGTCAACAGCACATTTAATAGCTAAAAATACCCATACATGACTTAAAAAGGGAATTCCAAGATTTAATGATAGTGAACACATATTTTTATTTAGTCAAAGAAATTGCTAAACTTTAATGTAAAACTAAATAGTATACAATTATATAAATGTACATAAAACATAATAAAAATGTAACTTAATGTCATTGAAAAACTATTTTATATCTATAAAAACGTTCTTCAAGTTAGTACAGCCCACACAGGTGTTTTCATTGTTTTCAACAGCACATTTAATAGCTAAAAATACCCATACATGACCTTAAAAGAGACTTAAAAAGGCAATTTCAAAATTTGATGATAGAGAACATGCATAATTTTTTATTAATCAAAGCAATTGCTAAACTTTAATGCAAACCTAAAGCATATACAATCATATAAATATTAAGAAAACAATAAAATGCAACTTAATGTCATTGATAAACTATTTTTATCATTCTTCAACTTAGTACAGCACATACAGGTGTTTTCATTGTTATCAACAGCACGTTCAATGGCTAAAAATACCCATAAATGTCTTAAAAAGAGACTTAAAAGGGGAATTCCAAGATTTAATGATAATGAACACACATATTTTCATATAATCAAACCAATTGATAAACTTTCATGCAAAACTAAATAGTATACAATTATATAAATGTTAAGAAAACATAATAAAAATGCGAATTAATGTCATTGATAAACTATTTTTATCATTCTTCAACTTAGTACAGCTGATACAGGTGTTTTCATTGTTGTCAACAGCACGTTTAATGGCTAAAAATACCCATAAATGTCTTAAAAAGAGACTTAAAAGTGGAATTCCAAGATTTAATGATAGAGAACACACATATTTTCATATAATCAAACCAATTGATAAACTTTAAAGCTAAACTAAATAGTATACAATTATATGAATGTATTATAAATGTAACTGAATGTCACTGATAATTTATTTTCTATCTATAAAAACATCCTTCATCCTATCATAGCCCATATATGTGTTTTCATTGTTGTCAACAGCACATTGTTTTCCAGACAGAACACTTCATAAACCGAAAGAAATGATTTATTGGATTTCTCCTTTTTTTTTAAGGTAATTGGCTGCAAACAATTTATATAGGCTGAGTTTGAACAAACAAGTGAAGTTGAACATTACTATATTCAGCCCATATAAATTGTTTGCAACCACTTACCTTAAAGAAATGCAGCAAATCCAATGAATCGTTTATTTCCAGAGTAACTAATGTCAGGAGGAGTTTTTACAGCGCCGTCAACTCATGTATAGCCAATTATCTGCGGACAGGGTTTGTCGTGACTTACCAACATACGAGCGGGGTCTGTTGACGGCCATGTCGCCGGTGAGCTGGAGCGCAGTCAGGTAACGGCAGACCAGAGACTGTGAAGGCGCAAAATCCTCACAGGCTTTGGCTAGGCTTAATGTAATACAATGACTGCTGGAGAGAGAGGAGGCTTATGATTGTGCCAAACTTTAACTCATTTACAGGAGCTTCTGTCACAGGTCAATGAACAAACTTTACACCCAGATCTATCTATCTATCTATCTATCTATCTATCTATCTATCTATCTATCTATCTATCTATCTATCTATCTGTCTGTCTGTCTGTCTGTCTGTCTGTCTGTCTGTCTGTCTGTCTGTCTGTCTGTCTGTCTGTCTCTCTGTCTGTCTGTCTGTCTGTCTGTCTGTCTGTCTGTCTGTCTGTCTGTCTGTCTGTCTGTCTGTCTGTCATTCTATCTATCTATCTATCTATCTATCTATCTATCTATCTATCTATCTATCTATCTATCTATCTATCTATCTATCTATCTATCTGTCTATCTGTCTGTCTGTCTGTCTGTCTGTCTGTCTGTCGGTCTGTCTGATTATCTATCTATCTATCTATCTATCTATCTATCTATCTATCTATCTATCTATCTATCTATCTATCTATCTATCTGTCTGTCTGTCTGTCTGTCTGTCTGTCTGTCTGTCTGTCTGTCTGTCTGTCTGTCTGTCTGTCTGTCTGTCTGTCTGTCTGTCCATCATTCTATCATTCTATCTACTGTTCCATCGTTCTCTGGGTTGTAATATTATTTGGTTCTTTGCTCTGTCTGTCTGTCTGTCATTCTGTTGTTCTATCATTAGTTCTATTGTTCTATTTATAGTTCTTTCATTCCATCATTCTTTTGTTTGTTATATTGTTCTATACTTTCTTTGGTCTGTCTATCTGCCAATCCATCATTCTTTCTATATTATTATAACATTGAATTTATTATGTATCTACTGTCTAGCATTATTTTTATTCTGCAGTTTAAACTATTATTTTGGACAGAAAGCTTTATTAGGATCAAGTTGGCCTCAAAAATTAACAGGCCCAAAAGATTTCCCTGTGCCTGATGGTGTTTCATACAGAGCACTGGAAGCCCAGTACAACGTGCATCTGAAAGCACAAATACATGCTTTCTTGTGTTGCCAAGTGACAACCTATATCTAGGTCTATAGGAGCTCTACACATAGAAAAGAGTGAGGAGACGTAAAAATCTCCTCCATTCAGAAGCAGTGTTTACACCCTTCACCAGCTCACCCACACAACTGCTCTCGATTTGCTTGATTTCTTCTGGGGAGTGGGCCAGTTTAACCCTTTAAAAGCCTGCCCGTTAAATCCACTCACATTTGCTCCACACATTCTGCATATATGCTTTCACTATGTATATGCTTTTACAAACACCTGTCTGGGGGATACAGTTGATAGATGTAGCCCACATTTAAATAGCCTATGTATACATTATAATTATATACATTCACCTTTATTTGTATAGCGCTTTTACAATGTGGATTGTGTCAAAGCAGCTTCACATAGAAGGTTATAGTAAATTGAAAATGTCAGTTAAGTTATTAGCTTGTAAATTATTAGCTAGTATATAGCTGAGTTCAGTTCAGTTCAGTGTTGTTTAATATTCACTACTTAGAGTCCAAACACTGTAGAGTAATCCATCGGTGCGCAGCTCTAGCTGCAGTCTAGTCGCTGGAGAACTCGAGGCTCGTCTGTCCTTGGAGGGTCACAGGAATCCGTCTCTTGCTTGCTACTCCGCCAAGCAGCTGCTCAGGATACAGCGAGGTCCAAGGTTAAGGAGCCTTGGGATCGTCTCGTCACGGGTCTTGGATCGCATCCGTGTGATTATCGCATTATCTCAATCCATGCTTTGTATATATGGTGGGAGGTTAAAGGGAATGTATAGTGATCAAAGTCAACCGTGCAACATGCAAATAAACATCTACACACTGCATGTGTGTGCGGTCTGAGCGTCAACATGTTTGTGGATGAGTGCGTGGAGCGACGTTTGCGCTCTCTTGTGGTTAAAAGTCATATTGGTTGCGTTTAGATTAATTAGCAGTGTGGTCAGCAAATATCGCTAGTGCTTTTTAATGATTCATTAACCAGTTGAAAAATCCAGCTTAAACCGGCCTAGGATGACTGTCTGGTTTAAGCTGGTCGACCAGCCTGGTTTAGAGGGGTTTTGGCCATTTCCAGGCAGGTTTTCTCCATTTCCAGCCTGGTCTTTGCTGGTCAGGCTGGGAGATAACCAGCTAAAGCAGCTTGACCAGCTTAGCCAGACTGGGATCCCCCCTGCCAAATCCAGCAATGTCCATCTTAAACCAGGTTGGATTTAGCTGGTCATTTCCTACGCTGGAAATGGCCGGAGACCAGTCTGGAAATGGCCAAAACCCCTCTAAAACAAGCGGGTGTTTTTTTCAGCACGGTAACTATTGCATTTAAGTCCTTGCATTTCGACTTAGAACATAGAAAGCGAAAATGTTAGAAAATATGTGTTTCCACTTAAAGAAATGAGTTCTGTTTAAGAAACACGAGAGGGCGCTGTTGATGCAGGATCACTGTACTTTCCACTGCCCTGAACTCAAAGAGCTCTTTTTCCCCTTTTTTAGATAGAGAGATCCTTTCACATAATGCCACAAATCGACCTCTCCCTTTCTCACTTCCCTCAGTCTCTCTCTTTCTCTCTCTTAGAGAATAAAAAAGTTAAAGTTCAAATCTAACCACAGAAACGTCATAGGAATGCTTGCACATTTTAATTATAAGCACTCTCCTTCAAATGAAGATGCTAAACAGAAGTTGTGAAGTAATGCAGAATTTGTTGTGCATCAAAATATGTTCCCCTCCCTCTTCCTCAGATCCACCAAATCTATCAATCACGTTTTTTTCTTCTTCAAGAAGCCAGTTTAGTCAAACTCTCTATACATAACCTTTAAGTTCACACACATATAAATATATATATAGAGAGAGAGAGATTTTGATTTTTACAAAAATGTTATTACATTTAAAATAGACACGATATAACTATAAATAAATCAATTCAGATTGTATCAAAGAAACCCATAGATTTCAAAAAAGTGTAAAAATAACATTGTTCTCATCTACACAACACAAAGCACTATTATAGCACCAAATATTTTCAAAAGTGTCCAAATCATCCATTTGTACATAGTAATTAAAATCAGTTAAGACTCTTGCTTGTACCATAGTTGAAAATACTAATACTACATCATTTTCTGTATTATTTTCAATTTTCCTCCTCTTGCTCATGTACACAGCCTATTATAAAATTACACGAAAATCTCTTACTCCTCACATATTTAGAGAGAGAGAGAGAGCAGTTGAAAAATGTCAGTGTCTCTACTTTTAAGCATAAATTTAATTTCCCAGAGAACAAAAGTTAATTTCTTCATGATTTATGACTTTCTATTTTTTTATTAAAAACAAAAGTATTGAGGAACTCTCCAAAATTGGGTTTTCACAGTGATGCCATGAAGAACCATTAAGAACCTTTCAGTCAAGAGTTACAAAAGAGCATTTTTTTAAGTGTAAACATTTTAATAATTCACTTTATCTTTTTTTTTTTTTTTACATTGATGATAAAAGAACCTGCAAGATCCATAAGAAACTTTACTGTGATAAAAGGTTCTTCGGGATGTGATTTTTTCCCCTTACATTAGAAGAACTTTTCCCTGAAAGCTTAAAAAAAAGCTTCTTCAATGCATATGAATACCACTTTTGGTCCGTTATTTTCAAACATGCATGGACAATAGTGTTTTTGTTGTTGTTGTTGTTGTTGTTGTTGTTTTGTGGAAATTTAATACCAATAAATATCTTATCATTTTAATAGTAATAGCTCAGTGGTTAGCACTGTTGCCTCATGGCAAGAAGGTCACTGGGACCAGTTGGAATTTCTGTGTGGAGTTTGCATGTTCTCCCTGTGTTGTGTTGGTTTCCTCCAGGTCCTTTCCCTCACAGTCCAAACACGTGTGCTATATAGGTGAACTGGGTAAACAAAATTGCCCATAGTGTATGAGTGTGTGTGTGAGAATAAGTGTGTTTGTGTGTTTCCCAGTACTGGGTTGCAGTTTGAAGGGCATTCGCTGCGTAAAATGTAGTTGGCGGTTCATTCCGCTGTGGTGTTTTGCAGTGTAAGCAACATTCAGTGCCAATACTGGAAGAAATTTACACCTTCCCGTCTAATTTTAAGGCCTTAAATTGTAGAAGTGCAAATTCAGAGGTTTGCCTACTTTGAAAGCATGACATTTTTAGTAAAAGAAGTGTGGAAGGTCATTCACTCCATCGCAGAGTATGAGTAAAAACCATGTAATTTCTTTTAGCAGAATGAGGATGTGTTTGTACGCTCTGTGACGCAGATAAAATAAAATGTTGTCATGTCTTGCTCATAAG
>CAIGQQ010002477.1:10977931-11004678 GCA_903798035.1 Danio albolineatus
TTTATTTATTTATTTATTTGTATATTTATTCATTTATTTATTTATTTATTTATTTATTTATTTATTTATTTATTTATTTATTTATTTATTTATTTATTTATTTATGTATATATACATTTTTTATGTGTTTTTATTAGTTTTATATTTTTCAGCAATTACCAAAAAACACCACAATACAAAAAATACATGAAATAAGCATGATAATACAAAAGAAAATAATGGTAATAATTTAAATGAATAAATAAAATGAGGAATGATTAAAATAAGTTATTATTAAAAAAGCAATTAAAGCATATAAACGGTTTCAATGAAAATACAGAGGCAGTCAATAGGGTTAGTGAGCATGTTAAGCATTACACTGCTGAGAATCTTCATTATGTTGGTCCAAGTGATCAATAAATGGTTGCCATATATTGTGAAACATATCAAGATTATCAATAACTCCATAACGGACTCTTTACATGAGCAGTGTTAGAGTGAAGTTAGCAGAACTATGGTTTATGCATTAATTAAAGTACTGTTTAATAACAGAATATGTGCTGAAAAACTACAATGGCCATGATGTTGTAGATCAAATTTGATCAAATATATACAGAAAAATGGGCAAAGTAAGAGAACACTTCAAATTTTCAGTGTCACTGGATTTGTAGTAGGTAAGGGTTTGAGTATAATAGTATTTTATTTTATTCAAAATGCTTAAAAAAAATAAGTCTTTCCCTTAAATTCCAAAGAAAAAATATTTCAGGTTTTTATTTATTTATTTATTTTATTTTTATTATTATTTTTTTTAGACTAAAAAATACAGTCGTTCAGATTTAAGAAATGTTTTAATTTTGTAGTAATTTTTTACAAATTCAGGGTTATTCCACCAAACATTAATTTCTTGAATCTACTGAAGTTAACATGTTGGTGTCGGGGTGCATAAAAATGAATATAAACATGTCTAAATGTTTCATTAAAACATGCTTTAGCTTACAACTGTTTTAAATATGGAATTAATGTCATCTGTGCTTTGCAGACTGAAGCAAAAAATCTCATTTAAAAGCATAACTATAAACCAAATGCAGAAAATATAGGAGTTGTTTAATATATTTTGTAGCTAACTTGAAATATGTTGTTTCTATAGACTCAAACAACAGCTTTCAATGAATAGTTTTATGCTTGAGTCATTTTTAATTGAACAGTATCATTCATTACATGCTTCGTTTGATGTATTGTGTTTTTTTATGTAGGCTTTTTATCTTCATCCTTTAATCTTTAGGGGTTTTTGCTTGATTTTCATACACTTTCTTCCGGTTTCACAAACAAGGTTTAAGGCTAGTCGTGGATTAAATTGAATGTTTTAGCTCTCTCAGCTGAAAATAACTTGCAGTAAGATGTCTTAAAATATGTCCGTGTGTTGTTGTTTTTTTGTTTGGTTTTTTTTTTTTTGGTTTGTTTTTTTGTTTTGTCTCCAGGTGCACACCGGTAATGTATTTTTCTAAGGTCGTTTTTATAATTGTGGCTTCAATAGTCTAACTAAGGTCTAGTCCTGGATTAAGCGAAGCCCTGTTTGTGAAACTGGGCCTTTGTGTCATATCAGTGTCAACCCTTAAAAAAGACTTCCTTCCCATACTAAAAACGTTATCAGCCATTCAATAATGCATTTATCATTAATTTTTTTATCCTTTTTTAATATATGTAAAATGTTTAAGTTTGCAAATGATAGTGATGCTGCTAAAGCACTACTAGCACAGGAGTTGTTTTTCTTGTATTTTTAGGCTTATTATTGACATTATTTATATAATAATATAATATATATAATAAATATTATAATAATATATATAATAAAATAATATATATATATATATATATATATATATATATATAAGGATTTAGTTTGACTATTTTATGTTTAAAAAAAAAGAAAAGGAATCAGAGCTGCTGAACCAAATCTCTATCTATTAGTTTTTAAACTGTGTGAGCTGTTGATTAACTATTGCCTGTGGGAATGTGTGAGAGCAGGAATGATAGCAATCTAGCACACGTTACTCATTCACGGACTCCGCATTGCAGCGTAATGTGAACCGGTCAAGTAAACCAAGAGATTGTTTCAGCATAGTTTAGCGAATCTTTGACTCTGTTGGAAGCGAGATTATCAGGTTGGTCTGCACTTTTGAGTTTCACAAGACCTGTTCAACTTCATTCTCTGAGAGGGAAAAAAAAGAGAGCGGAAAATGGTGACTTCCTTTTCGTTCCACCCCTTGTAAACAATGCCCCACTTGACCTGCTGATCACTTCAGGCTTGTAGCCATGGGGTTTGGGTGTTTCGAAAGACCCACCCCTCACTGATTCAGTTCAATCTTTATTTCTATAGCGCTTTTACAATGTAGGTCGTGTCAAAGCAGCTTCACATGGATTATAGGAAATTAAAACAGCGTCCAAGTTGAGTGTTGAAGTTCAGTGTGGTTTAATATTCACTGCCGAGAGTTCAAACACTGAAGAGTAACCCATCGCAGCCTACAAGTCCCATGCAAGCCAGTGGCGGCTGATCAAAATTCGTCCCATACATGCATAAGCTCATTTGTACCGTTTTAATTGCTATGCTGTCATAAATTTTGAAAATAAATGATTGATAAAGGCTTCAGGACAAAGCAGAAGCCTACGTCGGCTGTCACTTTGGTGTGACTTCAGCTGATCAGTTTTGCCCAACACAAACCATTATTTGTAATGAGTTTAACATCCAGCTGTGCATGAAAGCGTACAATCTGACGTAAGTGAAGTGACTAGACTACAGTTTGTAATTTAATTCACTGATTTCTAATTATTTTTTAATGATATTTGTATTTTTTAAAAATAAATATGTGTTTTTGCTTCCATATTTGTTTTATTCTGAATGTTTTGGAAAGAGCGTTTGCTATATCGAAAAATGTGGTTATGAAGACTCTCCGACAAGCTAATCCAGCTAAAAACAGTGCTTAATGTCACTAAAATACATTATTTAAAGCTCATAATTAAATCGAAGTTGAAGCAAATAACTAAAAAGAGCCACCCCTTTCACCAGGCTGGCTGTGGTCCTGCATTATATGATTGAGATGTGTCGCCCGGTTGATGACTGTATTTTATGGTCTGGCTGTTGTATTTATTGGTGTTTTGTTTGTCTTCGCAGCTCGCCGGTACAGGAGTTTTGGCTGTTGGTCTCTGGCTGCGCTTCGATGAGAAAACTAAAGGATTCTTTACTGGGGAAAGTGCCCAGTCTGCGTTCCTCACAGGTGAGATTCGCCATCTATTAGCTGTTTCTCCCCCATTATAATCAATACTCAGTTTATCTGTATATTAGAATGTTGTCAAAATATAATTGTATCTGGAAACTGGACATTTTATTTATTTATTTATTTATTTATATATTTAAATTATATTAATGTTGTTTATTATTGTTTTCATTTGTTTTTGTTGTTTATTTATTATTATTATTATTTATTTATTTATTTATTTTTATCTATTTTTTTACTAATTCCTGCAGAGAAATGGCAATAAATAAGTTAATTAATTAATTGCCGTTTATTAACATTAATTAATTAAATAATTAAATATGTAGATTGTCTTGGGTATGGGTTTGCATAATTTAACAATTTTTTTTTTTCATTCTCTTAATGTCTAATAACATTTCTTCTAAAGTTTAATCAAAATATTAATATTTAGAGCCTTAATTGTCAACGTTTTCTTTTGGTATTCCATGAAACATTGGAATGGTGTCTAAAAATGAATATAATTGTATCTGAAACCGATGACTTTTTTATTAATAAATTTTCTTTATTTATACAAAACAAATTCTACATAACATTTATATCTTAGGAAGAAGTGCCATCGCTAGTTTGCAGAACAAAAATATATTGTTTTACTCAAAAGACCTCTTTTGGCTCATGTTTTCTCATTATATATGAATGCACAGGTCAGATTCAGCCTTTATTAGCTGTTTTTTCTATTATATCAGAATGCACACTCCTGCATCATCATCATCAGGTGTTTGTGAGTTGATATTTGGGTGTGTTATTTCTTTTAATAGTATTCATAGAAACCACACACACCTACTTCCTAATGAAAGTTCTTTGTATTTCTGGATTTACTGGATTTTTTTTTTTAGATGTGGGCATGTCCACAGAAACCTGCACAATCTGAGCCCACCGTTCAATCTGTTGAATTACTTGTGTGTACATTTGTTTTCATGTTAGTTTAATAATAATAATAATAATAATAATATGCAATTGTTTAGATGGTTTTTGTGCAATGCAATTTGTAAAGCAATTATTTTTTTCTGTTTTTTAGTACATGTATTAGATGTGATGTACTGTAGTTTTGTTTCATAAACCATTGTTTCTAATTAGATTTGCTTTATAAAACCGTAAAATTCACCTTTAAACCCTGAAACGATGACTTTTTGGTCATTTTAAGTTTTTAGCTCTTAAACTGAAAATTATTCCATATAAAAGTGCCATTATTATTCTTCTTCTTATTCTTCTTCTTATTATTATTATTATTATGTCGGCGCCAATAGCCTGGTGGTTAAGTGCGCCGACATGTAGCACCATGGTGCTGCTCACGGCACCCCTTGGTCGATTTTCTTCTCGAGGTCCCATGACGACCCTTCCCCTCTCTCTGCTCCCAATATTTTCCTGTCTGTCCTCCACTGTTCTAACCCAATAAAAGGTGAAAAACCCCTAAAAAATAATAATTATAAAAATTATCAGTATTATTATTATTATTATTATTATTATTATTATTATTATTATTATTATTTTATTTTATTTTATTTTATTTATTATTATTTTGTTGTTGTTGTTGTTGTTGTTGTTGTTGTTGTTTATTATTATTATTATTATTATTATTATTATTAATTCTTTTTTATTTTTTATTTTACAAATTCCTGCACAGAAATTTCACACAAATGAATGAATTAAAATCTGTACATTCTGTCTGTCTGTCTTGCCTGGGTATGGGTTTGCATAACATTTTATGTTTTGTTCTGTAAAGGTTTTCGTTCTAATAATATTTTGTCTAATGTTTAATCAAAAATACTGCATATTAGAGATTCAGAAAATGTCAAAGCTTAGACAAATTTCATTGGTTGTTCCATCAAAAGAGGTACAAAATCAACATTTCAAGTTAAAACATTTGTACGTTGTCTAAAAATGAGTATAATCATATCTGTACAAAATTGACTTTTTTGTACAAGTAATTTATACCAAAAAAGCTCTACATGACACTTAAAAAAAAAATTATAATTTATATAAATATATTATTTATTAATATATAATATATATTTTGTATTTGGGGAAAATGCCATTAGTAATTAAAAGAAAGAATTACAAAAGAAATTAAAAATTAATTAATAATAACAAATAAAAAAACTTAAACTAAACCAAAATATTACTCTTTCTGCAAAAAATGTCCCATATATTTGGCCTTCTATTGGTTGTTTGTGTTTTCATATATCAGAACGCACACTTCATCTCCTGCATCATCGAGTTGAAATTTGGGTGTGGCGTACAGTATAATAGCATTCATAGAAACCAGACACTCCTTTTTCCAGCCCATCTGTCATGTGAACGATGCATCACAAACACTTTGCTACACAGTAACATGAGAATAAAAGGTCAGTCATGAGCGTGAAGCGAGACCGGAGGTGTTTTGGTTTCTGTAGAGATGATCGCTCATGTACAGTATATGGCGGACTTTACCAGTGCTTGCAAAACAACATTGTAAATAATATAGCTAACAAAAGTAATATTTTGACACATTACCATTTAACGTAACTCTTGTGTTGTGATTATTTTAAAATGTAGTTTATTCATGCTGTTTTTTTTTTTGTTTATTTGTATTTGTTTTTATTTGTACTAAAGCTGTTTTATTTAATTAGGACAGTGCGGTCTGACTTTGCTTAGACAAAAGTCTTGTCATTTAACTGAAATAATGTCCAATATAGAATATAAAGTCATGCTGCAGTGGAAAAATAATGAATATTGTGTATGACTCCCATGAGCTTGGAGGACTGCATCCACACATCTCTGCAGTGACTCAAATAATTATTAAAGTCATCTGGAATGACAAAGAAAGCGTTCTTGCAGGACTCTCAGAGTTCATCAGGATTCTTTGGATTCTTCTTCAACGCCTCCTCCTCCTCCTACATCTTACCTTGCTCAATAATGTTCATGTCTGGTGACTGGGCTGGCCAATCCTCGAGCAGCTTGACCTTCTTTGCTTTCAGGAACTTTGTGGAGGCTGAAGTTTGAGAAGGAGATCCTATCCTGATGAAGAATTTGCCCTTTCCTGTGGTTTGTAATGTAATGGGCAGCTCAAATGTCCACTCTGCAGGTGTCCCCCATACTGAATGTAACCCCAAACCATGATTTATCCTTCACCAAACTTGACTGCCACTTTCTGATCATCTAGAAGTCAAGTTATGAATTGTTGCTCTTACAACTGGAATCAATGATAAGACTTTTGTCAGGTAGTGTAGATCCTGACCAAAACAAATGCGTGTCTAATATTCAAAGCACTCCCTTAGTCATTCGTCTTTTGTTTTGGTTTTTTGGTCTGTTGTTGTTTTAATGAAAACAAATTCTGAATTCCACATTGGGTGGATTACATCGACATCCCACAAAACAACAGCCAGCAAATTTAACTTTAAACCAAAACTCAGCCCCCTAATAAAACACTTCTGCTGTGTTTTGAAGGCTAAAAACCAACTAATATAGTGTTGGCGGGGATGTTGGGTTTGTGTCAGCGGGTTTGTTTTTTAAGAGGCAGGTTTGTGGAGTTATAATGGCAGTGCTGTTCCTTCGGAGGCTGTGTTTGCCAGTTTCATCGTCCCTCACAGAGCTGCCTTTCTCCTCCTCACCAACAGAACTCGCATTGTTTGCTTCCTTCCCACCTCCTTTTGTTTATTTCGCCTTCTGGAGAATTGAATGTTCTCCTACACTGATCCCGAAACCTATCGACGCAGTGTCTATCAGAGGTTTGATTGACAGCAATGCCAAACATCTAAACGACAGACCGTCCCCAAGAGTGGTTTAGATGCAGATTCATGATACTCTTGCATGGAATTTTGTTTTGCATATTTGTCTTTTGCATAGTTTATTCTGAGCATTAGAGTAGAGCTAAAGTGGCTGTAGAGTATACATGTGACTGTGGTAAATCCATGACCAGACTCTGTGTTTGGCATTTAAAGGGACGGTTCGCCTTAAAATGAACATTGTCAATATACAAACTTAATTAAAAGTAGGGATGTCAAGATCTAATCACGTGAGTGGAAATCAGGCCCGATCACAGTTTCAGACTCAATCGGAATCGGACATTACCTCCCGATCAGGGCTCTAAATTCTAATTAATTTTTAACCAACCCGGGCTCATTCTAAAAAAACATACCTCTATATATGTTTCTGAAGACCGCGAAATACGTCCCAGGGGGTACGTTTTTTTTTTTTTTTTTTTTTTTTTTTTTGGCGAGTCCACAAGAGGCCGCTGTGTACCCTTTCAAATCTCAAATTTCTTTCGTGAGTGCCATTCGCGCCTGCTGTTCTTGCCTAAACCCACCAGAGGCCGCTGTTGACTGACCAATTGACCGACCCACCGTCCTCCGTTCCTAAACCCAACCAATTTTTTTGACTGACCCACCCACCCACTTGCCTAAACCCAACCAAGGATTTTCAGAAGCAATCCAGAAAAATAAAAGACCGCTGTCTGATTTTTACTACATTCTTACCCTGTTATTTACTTTTTTATTTATTTATTTATTTATTTATTTTTTGGATTCTGCTTCTGTCTTACCTGCTTTCTGGAACTGTTCTTCACCGTACTCGAACCCCGTCGTCGGGGTCAACTCCTCTCTGTGTCTCAAGTCTGCCGACATACATGGCGAGCTAACGGGACAAACTGGTTACAGCGGAAAAGCTGTTAAGCGCAAAAAGGAACTGTGTCATACTGCCATGTAGCTAGGCATGGGACGATAACCGTTTTCAAGGTATACCGCGGTTTGGAAAAGTCAAGGGTTTTTATACTGCCAATTTTCTGTAATACCGTTATACCGTATAAGTTTAGTTATAATTTTTTTTTTTTTTACTTTTTTGTTGTTAGTTTTTAGGTGTAAATTGTAAAGACATCTGTGTTTTTGAAACAAATGAAGACTGCAGAAGTCAATGATTCCCTTGAATTATTCAGCCGGACATGTTTACTGCCCCAAAATACTTTAAATGTTTCTCTAAATAAAATGTATTGTGTTCAAAGGGGAAAAGTTTTAGTTTTTTTTTAATCCAGACATTAAAAAAGAATATATTTCAGAGCAGTAAACACAATACCATCATACCGTGAAACTGTGATATTTTTATCCAAGGTTATCATACCGTCAGAATCTTAAACCGGTCCATGCCTACCTGTAGCGTTCATTTAAAAATTAAATGCACCCATACGTACCTCCTGGCTACATAATTCATGATCTTCAGAAACTTATATAGGGCTACGTTTTTATATCGAGCTTGTATTGTTTTTAACACATCTATAGTTGCTGTGGCACAGAGTTGGACCTCTTTCTTGATGTGCAGCATGACATCACTTTATTGCAGTGATGCTATTGATTAGATGCTGGCAAAACAGAACACGGAAGCAGCTTGAAGCGGAAAGCGCGAGTATGTCTGCGGTCTGAAGTTGATGATGATGATGATGACAACATTGCCGTAGCAGACTGTGAGATATGTAAACTTGGGATTTCAAGAGGCGGAAAGGAAAAGGCTACATTTAACACAACAAACCTGATAAGACACCTCAAAAACAAACACTGATACAATCTAGCGAGTTTACCCAGGCAACCCAACCGAAGAAGAGTCAGCTCACGCTGCAGGAGAGTGTGAAGAGGAGAGAAAAATGCCCTGTGACAGCGTGAAGGCTCAGCACAGCCATAGCACAAATGATCGCAATGAGTGACCTGCCATTCGCCTTTGTAAAGAACCATGGATTTCTTATGCTTATGGAACACGTAGAACCACGATTTAATAATTATTATTATTATTATTATTATTATTATTATTATTATTATTATTTTATTATTACTAGTATTATTATTAATTTATTATTCTTTTTTTTATTTATATATATATATTATAGAAGTATTGGATCGGGTTTTGGTAGATACTCCAAATCAAATGACTCTGACTCAGACTTGAGGGTTCGTTCTTTGTACCTCGCTTAAATGATCTTAGATGATTTGACAGATCCTGGACCTTCTGATCTTGATAACTGATCTCTGGCTAATTTGGTTCTTCAAACAAGTTCATGCATCTGATTAAAATGTCTGGATGAACTAATCTGAGATCGCTGCGTGTGTTGTGAAGGACAGATCCTCAAAATCATGATCAGCAATGCAGCGATTGGCTGAGGGCAGAGCAGCGTACTGACATCATCTGATTAATATTCAATTATCCATGCCAGCAAAATTACATAATTCATAGTGAACAGTTTGTTAAATATGATGCACAATAACTTCACACATTTGTTGAGGCTGCAGCCTTTAGCAATTTTACTTAGTTTAACATTTTAGATCAGGTTTTTTTTATTTATTTTTTTTATTGTAGCTGTGGTTTTAGTTTGTTAATCGGTGTAAGGAATGAAAATTTAATTTTGCATCAAAAGCATTTTGATATTGGTAAAGGTGTCTGCAACTTTTGCGAGGCATCAAATCACCGTCATATAAAACATGCATGACTGCACACATTATTATTCTTTTACAAAAAAAAAAGAGGAATATCGTGCATGTCTGTTATCATACAGAAGTTGTACTAAAGCTGGGTCGGTACTTTAAAATAGCACACGTTTAAATTGAAAACTCCGTATTGATAAATGTTCTCTTTGATCCCCTTGGGGAGAACCACACCGTTTTTGTACCTTTCTTTCGGAGTGCAGATTGCATACGTTTTATCAATTAATTTATTTGTTTATATATTTATTCATTATTTTTTTTTACTTTGTATGTATATTAACATAAATATTATTAATTATTTAGTATTCAGTATTATTATTTATTATAAATGTGTATATATAATTACTTTCATTAGTTTACTATTTTCCCGAATTTGTATATAACCTATAGGTGTGACTACTGTAAAAAAAAAATAAAAAATAAAAAATCAGCATTCGGCACATAATTACAGAGTCACCTTTGCTTGAACTGACCCGGTCTAATCCTGTTTATATGAAATGACCTGCTGCTTCCGAGCACGTTTGAGCTACCAGAACTGTTGCTATGACAATAACTCTCGGATGAGTTTTTGAAGAACTAAACGATCCTGGGATTGTGTCAAATCGTCGATGACTAAATCCAGCTAATCGAGTAATCCACGAACGAAGAACGGACCCCAGATTGGGACATCCCTAGTTAAGTTCTTCTGACATTTGTCAAAAATTGTGTTATTGACATATTCTTATGAACTGAGAACTTATTTACATTTTTAAAGGATGATTTTTTTTTTTGTAAGTTGTTTACATTTTAAGGCTTTTTTTTTCTATTAAAAAAACAAACAAATATTACACGCTTACTGTTTGCTATGGAATGCAAAAACTTTGAAGCTCAATATCTCAAAGTCTTTCAGAACGCAGATAGAACCTTATAATTTCAAGGTGACTATATATAGAAATCACCAATATATAGGTAATTATGTTTATACATGTACATGTTAAACACTATTAGTTACTAGTTAGTTAAAGTTATTAGTAACTAAAAGGTATAGTAACTGATAACCTTAACGTTTTCCGGATTTGATTGTAATGCAATAATGTGCACCTTTTGCAAATCTACTTTGAAACATCAATAATTATTATGATAAGCGCTATACAAATAAACTTAAAGTGAACTGTCATCGTTTACTCGCCCTTTACAGAGAATTTGGATATTTTGGAGAAAGCTGGAAACCTGTAACCATAGACTTCCAGGGTGTTTGTTTTTTTCCTATGGTTTTTACAGTGAAAGTTGATGTTTCCAGCTTTTTTCGAAATATGATCTTTAGTGTTTCTCGTACAGCTCTGGAATCACTTGAGGGTCAGTAAATAGTGAGTAAATTCTCATTTTTGTGTGAACTATCCCTTTTAAAACAGTGTTTGGTTAAATGCATGCAGTGACAATTTGCATGGGAAAGGTGTGTGACTAACCTTTTTTTGCATGTGCGTTTGTAGGATTAAACTTTACATGTGTATATTTGGAAGAAGATTATCTAGATGAATCGATCGATCATATTGGTAGGCAGTTTACTGGTGTTTGCAGCTTTATTAAAAGCTTGGCATTTTAAACGTGTGCGACATGACCCAAAATTTGATTAACCATTATCTGAGTGTTTTTGTGCTGTTAACCATAGCTAATTTGTGCCTACACTCACTGAAAAAAAATGCTGGGTTGTATTATTCTCTGGCTCAAAAATGGACAATCCCAATAGTTTTACCCAGCATTGGGTTATTTTTTATTATAAATTTTTTGGCCATTTTGTAAAACAGCCAAGCAATTTTTTTGTGTGTGTATGTGTGATGGATGACACCGTAACCACAAGATGGCAGCATGTTTTGAACATGCAATTTGAATCATTCATTCAATTGATTTGTTCACAACAGCAGATTCATTCAGAGATTAAGTCATTTGCTGCGTCCCAATTCGCATACTCGTACTACACCCTAAAAGTGTACTTTTTTTGTGAAGCAAAAATATATATATATTGAGTGTGTAACAAGAGTACGCAAGCTTTGGGACATACTACTTCCTCGTTAACAGATTGCTGTGCTGCTTAGTTATGAGCCCTGTCAGTCATTTGTATTTAATTTCTTACCTTATTGGAGAAGCAGCAGCAGGATAATCGTCTTTCATAGAGAAATCTCCTCAGGTGTTTGAATAATTCTGCATTCAGATGTTAATGGTTCATTCAGATGTCCAAACACGTCTTTATATAAGTTCAGTATTGCTGTTGCAGATGAAATATAACACAGACAACACGATATAAATATCTTCCAGTAGGCTAGACGTTAGTTAAGTCACAAGTATTTTTACCAAAGCCTCTCTGCTTGACTGTTGGTCTCACGCGTCTATGTTTGTAGTTTATTGACCTTATTCTTTAATGCGGAAGTGCGCCCGTTTTCACGATAGAACTTCCTATACAGTAATCTATGGGAGAAATGACTAGGAATATAAACGGCAGAAAACGGTCAAACTACTCACTCTGCAAACAAGTGTTTGCATGACAATACAGACAAAGCAGAATAATATAATAAGAAAATATCAGTTTGCATAACGCAGCATAACACTAGCTGTTTTTAACGTCTAAAAATGAATGGAAGTAAATGAGACCGGAAGTCTAAAATGATTCAAATGGCTGCGCCCTCTCGTACACAAAGAATAAGGTCAATAGTTCTAATCGAATTCACATCCATCGTGCAATGCACTGTGGGCAATATCAACGGTTAGAATATGGACGCTTCTACACTTAATTTTAAACGTAAATAGTAAACCATCGGGGAATATTTGGCATACTCTTCTTAACATACTATGGTTTGGGACTAATTCTATTTTCAGATACTATTTAGGACAGATAGCATGCGAATTGGGACACAGCTCTCATCTATGGATGCTTGAATCATAATCCTCATCATCGGCCAGTTGTTCAGAGATTATGAATTTTAATAGTTGCATCTCGCCACATATTAACCATAACACTGTAATTGTTGCTCTTATTTGAATAATTCCTTTTGAATTCTAATGCAGTTCTGTAACACATACACTCAAAAATGGCATTTGCTGTTTGTTCAAGCTACTTAATTAAATTGAGCTGAAACACTTTTTTTTCATCTTTTATGTTCTGTTTAATCCACTTAAATTTGTAAAACACTAATATAGAAGTTAACTTAATTCATTCATGTTGTCCCAACACAAAGGGATTGTGTGTAACCCAGCATTTTTACTCTAAGCATCCTGGATCCTGAAGCAGATTTGAAGGTACCTCTATGATAGTCAATGGTTGTATTAGGGCTGTATGATTAATCAGGCGATTGTCATGCGCATTTTGTCAGTAAAGCTGGTTCTGTGATCGGCAGTAAATCTCCACTATGTACTTTCAGATGATGCAGCGTTTGTCACAGTCTTAATTAATTGACAATCCACACAATATCATGTTCATTATCATATATTCATATGTCACATATTTAATTGAGTGAAAATGAAGTCGCAGATAATCATTCTGCGATTATTGACTGTTTGTGTATAGTAATTCATTACTGGCATTGTGTTCTAATGATTATTTCCCTATGTGACGTTTCACAAACTATTTTCAAGAGGAGCACGTGATATGATTGACCACAGCTGGTCCCTATTGCTAATCCCTAGCTAGCCAATTGGATTATCCCAAATTTAACATGAATATCCATCCTAAACTTCATATCTTTATTTTGAAAGACCCCCTTCCACCCTCCTATTCCTTCCCTTCTCCCTCCTCCTCAATTCTAGCATCGGGCAGCAAGGCAGCTCACAACAAGAAGGCCACTGGTAAAAGTCCAAACTGAGCCAGCAGTCACTTTCTGTGTGGAGTTTACATGTTCTCCCTGTGTTTGTGTGGGTTTTTCCCGGGTACTCCGGTTTCCTCCCACAGTCTAAAGACATTGATCACAACTGAATTAAATTATAGTAAAAGTCACAAGCACCTAATGCATATACACTGGTTAGATTCCCGTAGAATTGTCTTATTAATCAAGGTATAGACTGAAACAAATCAGGGAAGCCCTCGAGAACTACCTCATCTCGTATGGGCTCATTCATCTCCAAGCTCAGGGCTCTCTCCCGGGACAGTATACCAAACCTGCTAACACCATCAAGCATTATCTAAGTGTGAACTCTTGAATTGGTTTAAGAAGTGGAACTCAAACATCATCCTCTTGATTTCAAGTATTTCTAAATAGACACTTGATGACTGTAAATTTGTGTTTAAGATGTTGTTTCTCTGTGTTCAGGGGTTTATATCCTGATCGTGGCCGGAGCCGTCATGATGGTGGTCGGGTTCCTGGGCTGCTGTGGAGCAATAAGAGAATCGGCCTGCATGCTGGGACTGGTAAGTCTCACATATTCTCTTACAGCACTAAAGATAGTATATTTGTTGTGTGTTAAAGAGTAAACCAAGCTAAATATTCGCTCTGTACTGTTTAAATATATTCATTCGACTTCTACGCGTCACAGGAACTCACTGTAGCAAGTTTCTAACTGTTTAAATGAAGCTAAAAACATAATTTTTGTTTTGTATTGCTGCTAAGTCTAAGTGTGCCCTGTTCTCTTGCTTTAATAAGATTTTTGATGCAATAATCCTATCAGCAGTATTATTCAAAAGGTCTTGATCCTTACTTGAAGCAATGCTTTATATTTCTTTATTACACATTCTTCAGAGAGATAAAACACATTTCGAATCAACGCTTACCTCAGTGTGTGAAACAATTGTCATTCCATCCACATTTTCAATGGTCAATCACATCACAATAGGGATGCACTGATATCGATACCAGTATTGGGTCGATACTTGGTTAAAATGCTCATATCGTACATGACATGCCGATACCACTCAACAGTATTTCACTCTGTGGATGTGATTTGTTGTCCTACCTGACTTCAATGTCTTAATGCATTATTAACAAATCTATAGGCTACTGAAGAATAAACCAAATAGGCAATATATGCGAAACAAGCTAGTGCTCGTAATGGAACATATGTCAAAACCATGATATAGTAAGCTACAGGCTAAATAAAAGTGCCCAGAGCTGAACATCACTGCAGGCAGCCTGTCAAGATGATAAAATCGCTTAAAACATCTTAATATTTTAGAGAAAGTAGTTAAAGTTTGCATAACCAACTACTGATCTTATCCACCCACGACCCACCCATAATTAAACCTCATGTAGTCGACTTTTTGGATTACCTGACCTGTGGATTAATGGCATGACCGCACATAACAGAGTTTTATGCGTCCCCAATATGCAATGTTAAGAGAGTGACTCCATAAAGTAATGTAAACTGCACACACTTGATTATGTGTGAAGTCATGAACGAATGTCAGCACATGGATGACTTATTCTTTAAATGTCCATGCTTAATCGGTAATCGATAAGGTCTATCGATTAACAGGGTTATCATAAAAGTGTGCATATTTTTGGCTTGGAATAGCCTTCTGATAAAGATTTGTGTTCATCCTTGCAGGCAAACAAATAAATCCTCCTTTCAAATGCATTGCACTTTCATTGAAACCAAATCTAGGAAGTATCTGAATCGGTACTCTGTATCGGCAAGTACGGTTTGTAAATTAGTGGGTTTGGTTCATCCCTACATTACATCAATAGTTAAATGCTCAATAATTAAAAACAATCCAATCTCGTTTCGTATATAACAAGTAAGATCATAAGGAGCGTCACCCTCCACTTGTGTTTTACATATTGGGATTTTGAGTTTTGTCCTTCAGAAATTGGATTGTTGGGGGACTAACTAAAATGCTGATATCGTACACTGCAGAATGTAAAAGCATGGCATTTGTGGTTTAAATTTAACTTGAGGTATGATTACTGACAGAATAAATAGCTGGCTGACGCCTTCAGTTGTTGACATGACATGGGTCAATTCAGATGGTCAATATTTATTAACTTGGGTGTCTACCTTAGATGATCACCACCCTGTTTATGTGGAGATATCATATAAAATAAAATACGTTATGACCCATTCATTCAAGCCGCAACATAAAATCGAACACCAAGCGAAGCTAATATAACAGCGATCAGCCAAAACAACAAACATATTTCCAGGGATAATAAAGAAATAAATGGATAATTGCAATGAAACTTTAGCTACACTATATAAGAAATGCAAATAAATAAATAGGTTAGAGAGTTGACCTGTGGTGCGTTTCCCAAACAACAACATAACTCGTGGCTGAACTATCATAGTATGATTCATCCTGGGAAAAGAACGATGTAGTGACGAGTGTTTCCCCAAAACTGTAGTTGCTTTGTCACAGATCCATCAGTTGAACCACGTTCGTTATAACGTAAAATGTCCATAATGACACTTTAACTAATGGAGTATACTTTTAAAGACTTCTTTTAAAGGAAAAAAAAAAAACCTACATTTTTTTTTTTGGATGCAATTTATTTTTTTTACATGCTCTCACATTTTGAGAACATGCACCCGTTTTCCATATTAATTGAAATGTATGCAAAGGGCACATATAGGACCAATATATGTGTTTTTTACAAATATTATTGAGAATATTCCATGTAAAATCACTAAGCTAACACATTCTAATCTCATATATAAATCGTTAATGGTTATAGGCCTAATTTACAGTAGGTTATTTATTAAAAAATAATTTTAAAAATCCTACTTAATGGTAAATAATATTAATAATTATCACTGCAGAAATGTTGTAACCAACAGGCCCATGTCATTTACAGTACAGATACATTTCTTAAGAAATCACCTACTATAAATTAAAACCATTAACATATGCTGTATTTGTTTTCACAAGCTTTGGAAGACGTAACGTTAATTCAGCTTTTAAATAATAGTCACGTATAGCTTTCGTCATGAGCCACGGCTGCGTTCAAAACGGCATAAATGTTTTCAAAGCGCACTACGAAGGGAACGCAATTGTCAATACGAAGATCCATAAAACTGAACTGTAAATATACTTTGGAAAGAGATGACTGTTGTTGTTGTTTAAATATTCCAAGTTTAAATTGTTAGAATGTTCTAAATGAATAGGGCCTAGGGGGGATAACAGGGAATAGAACACAAACAGAAACTTTGCTTCTAACTACAGCTCTAGAGGTGTATTTGTAAGCGTACAAGTTTGCGATGCAGTTTTGCAAATGTTCGTTGGAACGACGGTTTTGGGAAACGGCAAATCGAAGAACTATGTTTGTAATGACGGAACTTGTAACATTAGTTTGCTAACGATGGTTTTCAGAAACGCATCCCAGATTGTAAACAATCCCCTATCGAACACACATTCTCTTATATTTGCTAAACTAATCCATAATTAGCGCATTGCTTATGTTTTTCCGCAATACATCTCATTCAGCCAGCTTCAATATTTAATAAAATTTTATAGAAATAATCCAATTAAATACCTGGTATGCTTCATCATGTTAGGTATAAAAATAATGTTGTGGATGTATGAAATTTGTTGTTCATGCATACTGTAATGTTTAGTAAGTTTGAAGCATACAGATACAGTAACTAAACGTAATCATTCACACACATGTTGTATATACTCTAATATTCAAGTATATTAAAATGAAACATGTATGCAGATTAATAATCTCATCAATACTTTTTGTTACTTTTTGAATTTCCAGTTCTTCATGTTTCTGCTGATCATTTTCGCCGCCGAAGTTGCCGCTGGAATCTGGGGTTTGTCTAATCAGGAAAAGGTGAGAGACGATCTGAAAATCCCTGTTCATCTGCGTTTGTTGCCCTTCGCTTACTGACACAGTCCTCCTTTTGTTCACAGATTGTGTCCGATCTCCAGCAGTTCTACACGGAGACCTTCAACAACTATAAGACGACTCCAGACGGGCCGTTGAAAGAAACGATGACCGCCCTTCATTATGGAGTAGGTTTTCATTTTCATGGCTCGTTCAAAGCATGAGAGCAAACATAATAATGAGAAGAAAAAGAAGGAGAAAAATCTTGAAGTCAAAATAACAAAAGTTGCTATTTTTATTTTTTGATTCAGTGTTATGATGCACGTCTGAGTAAAGCTGTTTTATGAACATGATCAAATGTATGGAGGGATGTTTGTTGTTGCTGTTGCAGCAATTTGATCCACTTGTTTTATTTCAATATTTTGATTGCATGTTTTACAGATAATATATACAAACTTTCACATGTATATGAAAAAATACAAGTCATATCAGCAAAGAGATGACAGCAAATTTATATACATCAACAAAAACAAGAAAACACTAGAACTCTTACTGCAAACTTGCACTTTTCTACCCCCTTTTATTCACCATCCCTCCCGTCTCCCACCCCTCACAATTTTCTGAGACCTTCAATAAGTATGCAATGATGAATCAAGACACAAATAAATAATAAACGGATTGAAAATGAATAAACAAATTAATAAAAAGAATATAATAAATATACGGGCAAATATAGAAGAAGAAAATGTAAAGTAAATCCTAAAAGTCTCTCTCTCTTTTGAAATTCTAGTCAGCAGGTCCTGAAATGTTAAGGTTCTCAATGACCGACAGTATAAGACTCCTTGTTTTGTTAAAGGAGTTTAGTGATCCTTTGACTTGTTATGCTTTGCTATTGATCAATCATGTTAGTGACCGATTAATCTGTGCTTTAGCACTAGTAATGTAAAATAATGCGCTTGGATAAATTATTTCTAAATGATTTTATTGATAGAAAGGTTGTGCATGGATATAAATATGGATAAATGATGGTGATGATAATGTATGTTCTATTTAATGTTGATAATAATATACACTCGCCGGCCACTTTATTAGGTTCAGAATTGAAGTTGGGTCACATTTAACCGGCAGTATAAACAGGGCCTGATTTAAAAACCAAGAGAATGATAGTAAGGGGACACTATAGTGCAGTGTTTCTCAACTGGTGGGTTGCGACCCAAAAGTGGGTCGCAGGAACATTTTCAGTGGGTCGCGGAGTGTGTGGTAAAAAAAACAACAACAACAAAAGTTTAATTTTTAACTTGTTTTGCGTATACCGGACTTTTATTTTGAAATCTTCCTTAGTGCAGAGTCAAAGCAAAGGAACAGGTGGGACATAGAGCACGATCTTCGGGTAGCACTGTCTACCATCACTCCTGACTTTGAAACTCTTATCACATCAGTAAAGCACATCCTCAGTTATCTCATTATCTTCCCAAATTACTGTTAAGTGAAACATGTTTATAATTGCTGTCATATTAGATGAAAAAATGGTTATGGATATTTTAATCATTTTACAATTTGCTGGTTTGTTCTGTTCAACAGGATCAGTGTTCATGTTTTATTAACAGTTCAGTTTTGTTTATGGTAACAACCTTTCCTTACCCTAACCGCTGTTTACAGTGTTTGTCGTTTTTACTTTGTAATATTTCTATAATTTGATATATTTTGTTAAATGTCAGCAATAAAATATTGTTTATTTGTAAGTCTTGCTGACTTTCTCATGATTTTTCTTTCACTACTTGTGTATGTTAACAAATAAATACAAATTAACTATAATTCCTAAAATTATATTACAGTTTCTAAAAAATTTGGGTCGCGGCTTGATGACCATGTAAACATGTAGGTCCCGTGGCCAAACCAGTTGAGAACCACTATAGTGCACAGGCAACAGGTGTAAAGAGCGGACTGGTGTGATGTGGTCATTTTGAACTTGATTTTTAAAACACCTGCTATATTCCTTCAGTGATGTTGAACAATTTAGATTTTCATAGTGATTTTAACATATACTCTGTCTGTTTTCCGTGTGCTGTTTAGTTGCAGTGCTGTGGACTAACTGGCCTGATCACTGATGGAGTATCTGACACCTGCCCCAAACAGCAGGGTCTTGAAATCTTTGTCGCAAAGGTATCAGACATGCTACGAATCATCTCGTTTCTTTTATCAGTCTGCCCATGTGTTTTCATGAACTCGTTGTTTGTGTTCCAGAGCTGCCCATCTGCCATTAAGGAAATCTTCACCTCTCGGCTTCACGTGATTGGAGGGGTCGGCATCGGCATCGGCGTGATCATGGTGAGTCTCTGCTTGCGCGTTTTGATTTTGTGGGCTTTCTTTTCTGGTTCAGGTATTAACTTCATCTACAATAACCTATTTCACAAAGAATATATCACAACAATTAAAAGCTGAAAAGCTCTATGCCAGGGGTCACCAAACTTGTTCCTGGAGGTCCGGTGTCCTGCAGATTTTAGCTCCAACCCTAATCAACCACACCTGAACAAGCTAATCAAGCTCTCACTAGGCGTACTTGAAACATCCAGGCAGGTGTTTTGAGACGAGTTGGAGCTAAACCCTGCAGGGACACCGGACCTCCAGGACTGAGATTGGTGATCCCCGCTCTATGCTTTACATATTATATTGTCATTTAGCAGAAGAGGTTTCATTCAAAACGATGAGGTGATACACACAAGACGTGCTAATCATACAAAGAAACTGTTAAAGGAACTGTTCGAGTAAAAAGTAGGAAGTATTTTTGAGAGACGAGTGTTTCTACAGGTGGTTTGTCGAGCCCACTCACCTGTGAAACACACTTCATACAAGCGAAGTGTGTTTTTTTTAGAGATATGATGTGCGTTCACTATTTATTACGCCCATTTATTATATAAAATTATCTGACAAGTGTCACTATTTCATTAGATTCAATAACAAGTAATATTAAAAGGCTGTTGAATGCTTGATTCTGATTGGCTAGTAAAGATTCTACGGTGTCGTTTCAATTTAATGCACAAGTTTCATATCGATACGCCAAATTATTTATTGTTTCACAATTACAACAGTCAGAAATCACTTTATAACACAACTGAAGGTTTTGGATGAGCTGTGTAAGAAACTAGTGCCACAAACTAGAGCAGTTTGAAGACAAAAGCCTGGCAAATATCTGAAATATGGCATCTGAATGGTGTGGAAACAATAGTATAAGCAGAATAATGTTGAATTATTAGACTATAATGCACACTGCAGGTGTAACGGACACTTTATTTTCTAATATTCAATGGACTGGAGTCAAATATATGATGCATGAACAACAATTTCCCAAAATGTACATGTATAATAACAAACAAGCATGACTCCTGCTATTACATCAGTAGTTTAAATATTACTGGAGCAAATAATTCATGTAGTGTCATATATAATGTGTACGTTTTCTTAAGTTTGCATATAAAATCCCTTATTTAAACGCACTCCTGAAGTGGTGATGTGGTCATAAATATTATTTTCTATCATACTATGGGGTATATTCTTATATATTTATACTACCGTCAGTACGTTTGAGGTTTTCTGTATTTACTATGAGGCTGTTGAATGCTTGATTCTGATTGGCTGATGAACATTCTAAGCAGTGATATTATTTTCAGAATAATGCACAGCAAAAATAGTTCCAGCAAATTTTTGAGCGCATTAGTTAAGTATCACTACGCTAAATGATATAATATGATGTCACCAATTATCTCTCATTTGTTTTTCTCTCTCATCAGATCTTCGGCATGATCTTCAGCATGCTGCTGTGCTGCGCTATCCGACGAACCCGTGACATCGTATAAATCACGGTTTAACACCAGTGCCTGATTTCTGCTTTTCTTTTTATTTATCTTGGTTTTGTGAATGTGTGCGAGTGGTTGTCCTGTTGTAAACGTCTCTTTAACATATAAAGTCCAGCATTAGTTGACCACTTGAAAACTGTTACAGTCTGTGCATATGAGGAGTCTGTTTTTACTTCCTTTGTTTCGATTAACATTTATTTGTCTCTTTGAATGCACTAGCGAGCTTTCTGGCATTCTTTTGTAACATTTTACATTTATTTTATGTACCCATACGGGTGTTTGGAGAGAAAGTAACATGTAGTAAATTACCAATAAAGTTGAAGACTAATCAACCGCATGGTTTTTGTTATTTATTTTAAGGCAAGGCAATGCAAGTTTCTTTATATTAGTCTTTCAGATGAGATGTTTAATCAAGATCCTGACTCTTTGTGGTCATTAAAAATCCAAGGATGTAACCCCGGTGTCCTGACCAAATTCACTCCATCGGCCCCTACCCATCATGGCCTCCCAATCACCCCCATCCAACGAACTTGCTCTATCACTAGGGTGTCCACGGAGTCTTAAAAAGTATTAAGTTAAGAAATCAATGTAGAGAAATTTAATACCCTTAAAGTCTTAATTGCTATTTTGCGAGGTATTAAATTTGATATCATTTTTTTAATGAAATATATGAATTATAATTAATTAATTATATTTAATTAATAATCATTGTTTAATTATTTTATTTAATACCTGAATTAAATCAGTGAATATCAGGATGCAGTGTAGTTAATGAAATCCTACTAGATTTGACCTCATGCTGCTTTGTTTACAGCAGTTACCAAGGTAACACCGTTATTTCTGTAGTTATAAAGTGGTTATAAGGTCTTAAAAGGTCTTGAATTTCACTCTGATTCCTGTATATTCCTGTAGATCACAGTCTCTCCACTCCCCCTATAGCTGGTGTGTGGTGAGCCCACTGTTAGCGTTGACCTGTGGCTGCCGTCACATCGTCCAAGTGGATGCTGCGCACTGGTGGTGGTGTGGAGAGACCCCGCCCCCTCATGATTGTGAAGTGCTTTGAGTGTGTGGCCATACATGATAAATGCGCTATATTAATACACACATTACATTCTATAGCATATTTCATACACGATGGTCATTTTAAAGTGCTGAAGTTAAAGCAGGTTTAGCTAACCTCTCACTTTGTAAATGCATGTTGCAACAGAGGCTGATTGTGGATACGTACCCGTCTACATTTCTGGAGATTGGGAATTATGAGGTACGTCTGGCTATTTTGTATTTTAGATGAACACTATGTGGTGGTTTGACGCCACTGACGGCGTCTGCTCCTTTTAGTGCTACTGGCTGACCGCTTACCTCCATGTGGACTGCTTTTCTGGTGTTATCAGGTTGTCCAGTGGCTCGCCGCGTACGCCAGCAGACTTGAATGTGTTGAACGCCAGCAGATATCAGAGTCTGGCGAAGAACAATTTCAGGAACAACTGGCTGAAAACATGGTGCAGTCACGTGGCTTATCTTTTTCTAGATTGCTTTTGAAAACACTTTCGGTTTGGTGTTGGGAAGGCGCTAGGTCGGTCAGTCAGTTGACAGCCAGATGGCCTGGTCGGCTGAAGTGTATATTGCGCCCTCTGGTGGATTTATTCGAGAAGATGACGCACGAGAGAAATTTGAGATCATCAAAACTGGCACACAGTGGCCTCTGACGGGTTTGCAAACATAAAAACTACGAGAAGATGTATTTCTGGTTGCGTATTCAGCTGTTCATAGAAATGTAGACCTGGGTACATTTTCCGCAATGAGCCTGGGTTGGCATATTGTTCTAGTATTGTCCTTGGCATAGTACACGAAATCAATTTATTTATTTTTTTACTTTTCTGAATTGTAGTCTGCAGGTTTTTTTTAAAAATCAAAATAGATTTTCAGGAGAGATTTGGGTAATCAACATTCATTTATTGTAGATTATATGATGAATAACAAAGCCGTGTAACATTTAGCAAATAATTTTGGCTTAAACTCGTAGGTTTATTTTACCAATGAAGGTTTAGGTAAAATCAGATTTATTTTACATATATGCATGAAAATTGCTTTTTATCTATTGCTTACGCTGTAAAAAATGTTGCGGACTTGCGAATCAAATTAACTAGTCATCTAAACGTGCATCAAATAGACTAAAAATATTAAAGTTAAACTTTTATAACTTTAAATTTAGTTGAAACCTGATTAACTTATTAAAATAGGTTCAAGCAACATAAAAATATTTGTTGTCTTGACTTTTTCTCATTAAATGGTTTAGAGTTTTACTTGAAAAGCTCTTGCATTTTTAGTTAGGAGACTTTTGCACATCGAAGATTTCTATATGTATAGTATAAAACAAATATACGATTTCTATATACAGTTGAAGTCAGAATTATTAGGTCCCCCCACCCCCTTTTTTTTCCTTTCAGAGCAAGGAGATTTTCACAGTATGTCTGTTAATATTTTTTTTTTCTTCTGGAGAAAGTCTTATTTGTTATTTCAGCTAGAATAAAATCAGTTTTTAATTTTTCAAAGACCATTTTAAGGTCAAAATTATTAGCCCCTTTAAACTATTTTTTTTCAGTAGTCTACAGAACAAACCACTAAACAATAACTTGCCTAATTACCCTAACCTGCCTAGTTAAATGTCACTAAGCTGTATAGAAGTGTCTTGAAAAGTATCTAGTCAAATATTAATTACTGTCAAAATGACAATTATGAAATAAATCCGTTATTAGAAATGTGTGATTAAAACTATTATGTTTAGAAATGTTGAAAAAATCTCTCCGTTAAACGAGAAAAATAAACAGGGGGACTAATAATTCTGACTTCAACTGTTTATTATACAAATAACAAATGTTAAAGATGTTTTACGTGTTAATATGTATTTATATTGATCTATGTTTATATTATGTATTTTACACTCAGGCGGACATTTTCCAAACACAATTTATAGCAAACTTTATTATTATAAATATTGATTATTAAACATGTATATCATCTTTAATAAATAGTAATTAATAGATGTTTAACATCTCTACAGATTATTTCCATGGATCTAGAACCCTTTGTGTGTGTGTATATATAATATATAGCAAACATAGAAGGTTAACCTGGCACAATGTTTTATTTCTTGCTTGTTTGTTTGTTTTATGGTGGTTCCAGTCCAGATATCTGAATATTCTTAAATCAAGAAGCATTTTAGACAGGCAAACAATATAGTCTTTTCAGAAATACGTGAAAATTGAGTTTTTCTTCAAAAGAAGCAAAATAATCTGCCAATGGGGTGAGCAAAATCTTATATATATATATAATATATAGCAAACGTATAAGGTTAACCTGGCACAAATAATCATTTCTTGCTTTTTTTCCCTTTCTTCCCTTTCTTCTTGGTGGCTCCGGGCCACCCGAATCCTCTGAACTCCAGGCAGTCCACGGCATTATGGGAGATGTAGTAAACGTTCTCCATGGCCGCTGGACTCAAAATATCCACATCTGTCTTTGAGGCTTTGGCACTGACAGATCTCTTCTTGGACGAGCGCTTTCTCTTGCTCTTGCTGGCAGCTCTGGCACTTTGAGATCTGGACTTTTTGCTACCTGAAGGCTGCACGTTGTGAGAAAACCCAGTTACAAAAGCCTTCAATGCAAAGAATCAATAGAAACCAAACGTTTCTCACCATTATTAGTGCCGCCTTCTCACACAACGGTTGGATGAGCTCTGAGAAGCATGTGTCTGTAAGAAAAAGATGCATGCAAGAACATGGTTTGCGTGCATTTTAAGAATGTTTAGCATGTAATTTGTCCTGAAATGGGCTCCTACCGGCAGGTTGGTGCTTCCGCTGTCCTGGCTGTGTCTCTTTTGTTGTGCTATTGTTTATGTGAGGTTGTCGTAGTGACGGGTCATGGGAGCTTTATGGTCTCATACACAACTGGCTTTTCAGGTCCGACTGGATTTTTTTTTTCCCCCAGTGACCACTGAAATGAATCTCTCTCTTGGTGTTGTGTTGGAAGAATAGCATGATGCGTGATCATTTGCGCACTATGCAAATTTTAGTTGTAGCACTCAGCGTTTTTCTTTTTTTAAAGTATGGACAAACGGCTTACACTTTTAATGCTTTTAAGACTTCTTTTGTCGAGTTTCTAATCCGAATATCTAAAAATGATCAAATCAAGAAACATTTTATAGACGAGCAAAAAATATTGTGTTGTTTTCGGAGATAATGTGCCAAACTGAAGCGAGTTTTCCCTTAAAACAAGCACTGTCCTGATTAAATACTGAAAAATCAAGGCATGATCATATTTTATTTTGGTAAAATAAGCGTAATCTAGAGGCCTTTGCCTGATTAGGCCTGTCACGATATCTACTTTTTTTGTACGATATATTGCACCGAAATATATCGCGATAAACTATATTATTGTCATTTTAAGACCATTTCAGGCCACTCATTATATAATGCCAGAATGGCTGTATAATAGCATCATAACGCAAGTACACTCTTCAAAAGAACACGTTTTGTTCTTAAGAATATTTCATTTAATTTAGTGATTTTAATAATTGAATGATCAGGCCTTGGAATCAGAATGTGAAAACAAATATCCAAAACAAATAATAAATAAATGTTAACAAAAAAAAATGCAAGGTTAAACAAGTTAAAAAAGGTTAAACTCATATCTGCGACACCTCCAATAGAGATGGAGAAGTTGTGCAATCAGCTAAAATGTTGCAAGAATTGGTTTTTACGTTTGGGCGATTTATATATTGCATCACCAAAAATGATTACGGTCATGGCCATGTATTGTGTGTGAAGTCGATATATTGATTATTGTGACGGGCCTACTTCTGATACCAAATGATCACCTAGAGATCAAGCTATTATTTGTTGTTCCTAAAACTTGGATAGGAGACGAGACTTCTATCAGGTAGTGTACGTGCATTTTAGATTAACAATTTGTTAAACACACTTAATATTAAACTGGGAACACATGCAGTTATAAAAAGTACTCAAATGCCTCCAATCAAACCTATAGAGTATGTGCTTCATTAGCTTCATTAAACTACTGATGCTGTTTCTTCTTTTGTGGCATCAAATACCTAAATTAAATGAACCACATTTTCAGACATGCCTATATATTCTAACCATGTACATTTCTAAAACAAAAACATAAAAAAAAATATTATTAAAAAAAAAAGAAACGGCAGCAAATGTTTATAACTTACCCTTCAGAGTCTTGAATTGCCCACTTTAAGCCATTGTCTTGCTTTGTGGCCTGGAGAGCCTTCTCTGTTTAAATACTGCCTAGTCCTCATTTAAAGATGTGCTCACTGAGAAGAAAAATATGTGGTCCTACTTTATATAAAGTGGCCTTAACTACTATGTACTTGCATTTAATATGATTTAGACAATGTATACTTTAGTACAA
>CAIGQQ010002477.1:11075194-11089239 GCA_903798035.1 Danio albolineatus
GTAGCGATGTAGTTCACAAAAATCAACACAGAGGGCACCCTACATTACTGGTCAGTAAAGTCAATGTAGTTCACAAACATCACCACAGGAGGGAGCAACATAGTCAACCTGTTGCGATGTACTTCACAAAAATCACCACAGGAGGGTGCAATCCCTTGAAAATCATTAGTTAATTACACTCATTAAACTAAAACAGGCCACAGCTCTGCAGGTCCAGTGGTGCAAGTAATAATGAGCTGTGGTTTAAATCATGTCTTGAGTTTGAATTTAATTCCTAGGCTGGCATCGAATGCATGACAGCTGAGTTGCTGTGAGAGGCTGATCTTTGGCAAGCAGCAGGTCAAAAAGGGGTGAGTTACAATCTAGACAGATCCTTGGGGACTTTCAGGACAATATTGGGCAGTGGTTATAGTGGAGGGATAGATTTTTTGCTACATATATAATTTTGCTTTTATCTCAGTATTAACAGGGAAAACAAACTAGTCACAGTTTATATCATGACAAACTAAATCCTCAACCAAAAACATTGCACATCTGAGGATAAGTTGCCTATAAATCATTAGTCTCAATCTCAACTCCTGGAGGGCTACAGCTCTGCAGTTTTGCTCCTACCCTAATCAAGCACAGCTGCTCCAACTAATTAAGGTGTTGTAAATTATTAAGCAGGGGTGAGTTAGAAATGGTTAGAGGTAAACTATGCAGAGCTGCAGTACTCCAGAAATTGAGTTTGAGACCATTGCTGTAGAGCAAGGATGTCAAATTTAACCCCTGCACAGTTTAGTTCCAACCCTGCTTTAACACACTAGTCGGTTTCAAACAAGCCTGAAAGACTAATTAGTATGATCAGGTGTTTAATTAGTTGGAACCAAACTGTTCAGGGCTGCAGCCCTCCAGGAATTGAGTTTGATATGCCTGCCATAAACATTACACTTTAGATAAGAGATCAGCTGAAAGCAATGAACGGCACAACACGTTTAATTTTATTTTGCACAAATATACAGGACATTTATGCATTCAAAAAAACTAACCACACTCAATGCATTAAACACTTTACAAAAAAATACATAAAAATGACATCACCTCATTAGAAGATTACAAGACCTTAAAAAACATGCAAAATGTTAGTGGCTCCAAAAACATGGTTTAGAACCACAGCTTTAAACCAATCAGTCCAAGCTGATATCATTATAAGATGGCTTCAATAAGACACTCAGGGATGAGTCAGAGGTGAATAAAGGTCAGCTGTTGAAGGACTCCATGCCAGTATCACTTTGGTTCTCCTGCAGCTCTGATCCAGAGATCTAAGGAAAAGACAGCAGTCAGACTCTCAAAAACTCAGTTTTCACAATTCTTGCAGTAAACATCAGTAAGAGTAAACAATGCTTTTTCAAATCAAACTATAACAAAGTTTAATTTTCCAATGCGAAGACAAGCAGATCCAAATAGAAATTCTCATTTAGCCTGAATAAACCTAAATCCTAAACAGAAGAAAATGGTCAAAACTAAACTGGGATTTAACTAAGGAAATAAAAAATGACTTATGATTGTAATGGGAATAGAGTTAAATTAAACGTATTGCTTATGCAGTTTTAATATTAAAACCCATTAACACATCCAAAGACCCTCTAGAATCAATTAAAAATGGTGGTCGTTTGCAATGTTTATCACTGTATTGTATTGCTAAAAAACAAGAACTTTTTTCAGGAGTTTAAATTTAGTCACATTACAATTAAATATTTCTTTGTTTCAGTCTTATTACACATTTCAACTTCACAATCAATACCGTCTTACCTGGCCATCATGTCTTTTAAGAAACCGCTCGGCCATGTCTGTGGCCTTTAATACCCAGCAGGTGTCGGCTATTGGTCACATTGTCAGCCAATGGCATTACAGTTTGTAGATTAGCCCCACCCACTTTAGAAAAAACGCTTCATAAACCAGCTTGTTGCGTTTAAATGCTTTAATGTTGGAAAAGTTTAAATAGATTATAATAATATACCTGTATTTTCAGTGAAATATGCAACATGCAAATTTTCCTGTTGGTCAAACAGAAAATATGCTTCAAATAAATGTTCATACACACATTTATATATTTATAAATATATGTTTTTTTCAAAGGTCTCACTGTCTCTCAAAACAAGAATTGGCTGAACTATAAAAAATAAATAAATAAATAAATCAGAATTATAAAAAGTAAGGATTGAAAAAAAATTATAATTTTTAATTATAATTTTAAATTAAAAATTTTAATTTAATCTGATTTATATATTTTTTAAGTGCAATTCTGAGTACAAAAGCTAAACAAAACCAAAAAGGGCCAGAATTGTAAAATACAAAACAAATACTATATATAAAATATGACCACAATAAAAAGTCATTAATTCATAACTTGAAATATTGACATTTTTTTCAGAACAGTAATTTTATTTCTTAAAAACAAAATCGCATTAATCAATTCTGACTTTATTTCATATATTTTGTCAGAATTGCACCTTCATATCTTGCATTTCCAGTTATAAACTCTTGTGAGTCATAATTTGCAAAATAAAAGCTACTCTTGAAATCCAAATTGTGATAAGAATGATAAGAATTGTTTGAGAAAAAATAAAATGTCATTGTTTGTTTTATTATATTAAACCAAATAACTTTAATGACAAAGAAACAACATGGTTTTGAAAATGACTGACAGTAATAATAAAAAAAACTAACTTACACACTAGGATCTGTCATTTTAACTTACACAAATGTGACAAAAATAAAGCACAAAAGTAATCAAGTGAAATACATTTTACAAAATAAAAATGTAAAAGTACAAGTATCTAAATGAAAACATGCCCGAGTAAAATATATTTAAAAGTAGCAGTTTGTACTTTTCGAGTACTTAAATGGAAGATAGTAATAAAGTTATTAAGTATTAAACAAATAAAAAAACTAGAGAAAAAAAAATGAACAACAGCAACAAAAAAGTACAGTTTATGCTGCAGTTATAAAAATAAATAGCCGGCCACTTCAGCTTTGTCCAACAGTGGTTTCTCAGGATCCCAATAACACGAATAACCCATCAGCTCAGGCCCTTCGAGATGCTTGAATCCATGCTGGAATCACCAACAGCTGAAATACAGGCGTTCACATGTCAACTCAATTGTGGAAAATGTGAGATTCGGTGTTCTGTGGATTTGTCCTACCTTGTCAGATTGTCCTACGTGTACCTCCCATTCAAAAAGTAGCTAGCACATTCTGATGACGCAATATGATTTTGCTACCAGTGTAAATTTTAATGTAGTGTAATATGAAGCTGTAAAATCGTCCTAACCTACCTAATCCCTTACCCCAACCATTCAAATACAGTGTTGGTGGCATAATCTGATGGGTTATATAAAATGTCAGGACACCGGTGTTAGGTTGGTCTTTTAACTACAGCGGTTCTGAACTGTAGTTCTGCCGAATGACTAAAAAGTTATCAGTATGATGTTAAAAAACTGTACATTCTAGTCAAACCATCCTTCTGCAATCTTATACCAAAAACGGAAATAAGGGCAGTATTAATAGCTTTAAATGTGGGAGAGCGTCGCTATTATGTGATTATATTGTATTGCAATATGGAACCTTTAAATGTTGATGTTAAATCAAAAGTAATTGACAAATACTTGAAAATGAGATGATTTAATGACAATAATTCTCTACGGTTACAACTGAATTAGTTACAAATAACTGTATGAAACAATAAAACATGAAATGAGATAAACATATGATAATAATTGTACCCAGCTTAAATGTAAATTAAAGTTACCTGAGAGAGTGAGAGAGGGGGAGGGAGAGAGATAGAGAGCCAGAGCAGGAGAGAGAGGGGGAGGGAGAGAGATAGAGAGCCAGAGCAGGAGAAGAGAGAAGGCCAGACCTGGAGAAGAAAGAGCCGGAGAAGAAAGAGGGGCAGAGCTAAGGCCCCGTTTACACTAGTGCGTTTTCGTTTTAAAACGCATAAGTTTTGCTACGGTTACGCCATCCATCCACACTACGCCGGAGTTTTCGAGGTGCGAAAACGGAGCGTTTTGAAAACGCTGGAGAGGCCGTTTCCATTCTAAAACGCTACTGTTGCGTCTCAGGCCCCGTTTACACTAGTGCGTTTTAGTTTAAAAACGGCGTTTTAGCATGAAAACGATCTGCGTCCACACTAGCGTATCTCAAAAGATCTCCCTCCACCAGAAACGTATATCACGTGACCATTCGCATGCTCTGGGCATGCGCGTTCAAGTATAAACAGGAAGCAAGTGTCTCGCTCGGCGTTTGGTTATTGTTAGTCAACAAACGCTGGTGGAATGTTGAACGCGATGGTAAAGAAAGCAAGAGAGGTGTTTTTGAGGACAGACGACGAGGTCGAGTTGTTACTTAAAGTAACAAATGAATATAAAACATCCATGGCTATCGAAAATGCCGTGTTTACAGTGAAGGCTGGTCTGCCGTCTGCCGGTGACGTCATAGCCACGTGCGCTTGACGAATAAGGAAAGGATACGCAATGACCCAAAGCCCCAATCACGTATCGGATCTCAGCAGCCACGCCTCTGTTTTCAAAGATATCCGTTTCCCTCCATCCACACTGAAACGCAACAGCAGCGTTTTAGAATGGAAACGCTCTCTCCAGCGTTTTCAAAACGCTCTGTTTTCGCACCTCGAAAACTCCGGCGTAGTGTGGACGGATGGCGTAACCGTAGCAAAACTTATGCGTTTTAAAGCGAAAACGCACTAGTGTAAACAGGGCCTCAGTGTGGATGGAGGGAAACGGATATCTTTGAAAACAGAGGCGTGGCTGCTGAGATCCGATACGTGATTGGGGCTTTGGGTCATTGCGTATCCTTTCCTTATTCGTCAAGCGCACATGGCTATAACGTCACCGGCAGACGGCAGACCAATCTTCACTGTAAACACTGTATTTTCGATAGCCATGGATGTTTTATATTCATTTGTTACTTTAAGTAACAACTCGACCCCGCATCTGTCCTCAAAAACACCTCTCTTGCTTTCTTTACCATCGCGTTCATCGTTAACCAGCGTTTGTTGACTAACAATAACCAAATGCCGAGCGAGACACGTGCTTCCTGTTTATACTTGAACGCGCATGCTCAGAGTGCGCGAATGGTGCGCGAATGGTCACGTGATAGACGTTTCTGGTGGAGGGAGATGTGTTGAGAGACTCTAGTGTGGACGCGGATCGTTTTCATGCTAAAACGCCGTTTTTAAACTAAAACGCACTAGTGTAAAAGGGGCCTACGTTTACCACCTATTTTGTACCTTTCTTGACCATGTGACCAAAGCCTAAATACTGAGACATTCAAACTGACCAATCAACACGTGACTACATCATCAAACCCCCACAGTCCACAAAGCAGGCCCTGATCTTATCAGTAATTTGTGTGAGCCTTCTTTGGTGAAAAAGACATGTTCTGCCATATAAACAAATGCATATGATAATTTTCATCCTTACACCGGTTAACACAAGCTGCTTTGCTTTAACCTTGCTGCTAAAAGAACAATACCGCAACAGTATACCCAAGGATGTGCATTATTTCAAATGTGTTTTACAAATATAAGATAGCATTTTGTCATTTTTATTTGATAGTGTTGATGAAACCAGCTTAATAATTTGTATTAAAATACTTTAATGTTTTGTATGTTTGCAGTTTTGAAGAACTGAGGTCAACGACAACACAGATTTATCACTTGAATCTTCTTACTGCACACACACTTGGCAAAATTAGAATGCCTTAAAGTGGATACCATTACCAGACGGATTTGAGGACTTCTCGTCAAGCCACAAGGTGAGGATGATCGCAGAAAACACTTAGAGGTTAATGATGATCAGATGAAGGACTCCATGCCAGACACTCTTGACCTCCAGCAGCTCCGATTCTGAGATCCTACAAACACAGAGACAACAGTAAGATGGACTTTTCACAAGTAACAACCCTTCCTGTTCACTTGATCTACAGAACATACTTAAAATTAAAAAATAAAGTTAATGAAGAAGGCCTGAAACTCAGGTTTAGGGGTAACACTTTATAATAACAGTACATGAATAATGATGTATTAATATGTAAACTAAACATTACTTTATTATGAATTAATGATGAGTTAAGGTATGCACTAATCATGAACTAACTTTAACTACAACATGAGTCACATGAGTTCATCTTTAAGTTGAATCTTTAATCTTCACCAGCACATGTAGCCTCTCGTTAGAGAGTAATTTCGTCACTCCGAGTTCATAATAGTTTAGGTTAGTCCAGCAGTTTCTTCAAACTACTAAATCTGCTCTTCTTCTTGGCTTTGTGGCTGTTCAAGACGACGACAAGGTTTGTTTGAGCTCGGGTCGACCATGGCTCATTATTATATGTTTATATTATTTCAGTGTATTGTCTCTCGGCTGTGTATTAAACATTGTAGGTCCTTTGTTTTCATTCTGGCTTGTTGCGCGAGCAAATGACGTATCTCTGTAAACCAATAGCGTTCAGCTGCGCGTCTAGCTCCGCCTTTTGGTACCCTTGGTACCCTTTGCAAAGGGTGACCAAAAAGTGGTACGGTACGGTTTGCTTCGGTACGCTTTTAGACAATGGAAACGACCTTAAAAGCGTACCAAACCGTACTGTTACTACCGTATCGTACCGTACGACTCGACTAATAGAAAGTTTCACGTGCGCTCGCCTAATGTTATTTTGTTCCAACAAATTTCGTTTTAATGTTAATTGCTGAGTAAAAAACACTACACACTGCCTAGTGGGTTTAAAAATAATTCAACAGCATAATTTGTTGTTTATTGGTCTGTTTACTGTCATTAAACAACACAAAAAGAAGGTGTTGTTTTGTTTGAGTGACATTCCTCCCTGTTTGCAGTGCTGTTTCTTCAGTGGGCGGGCGGGACTTTATTACGAGCAGCAATGCTATTAGCTGGCAATGTGGTTTTTTTATTCATTCATTCATTCATTCATTCATTCATTTATTTATTTATTTATTTATTTATTTATTTATTAACATTAGTAACAGGGGATGCATAATAAGATAATTTGTACTAATATTGTGTGACCTAAATACAAATGATACATATTTATTGTTACAGCTATTAACACAGATGATACAAAGTATAATAGGAAAAAACATTACGTGAGAGAACATATATTTTAATATATAATCAAAATTTAAAGATTAAGAAGAAGAAAAAAAGTAAATACATATAAAATAATAATAATAATAATATGTATAAATACATATCATTAGTAATAAGACATAAATATCTCAAACCATAATTAAATTCTTAAGAGTGTAACCAAAAGGGATCTGATAGTTAAAAAGTAATGATTATAATGATAATAATATGTTTTTAACAGTTCAGGTAGCTTTCTTATTTAATGATATAACAGATTCATAATAAAGTTAGGTCAATACAAAATGTTCTAAGATTATAGGCAAACACTCGAGAACTGGAAATGGAAAAGACCACAAAGAGTTAAAAATTTCAACACATTGTCCATTTCCTTACAGTCTGACTCCCAATTGAAAAACAATAAATTAATTGTCTTAAAATGAAAACATTTTTTGTAAGCTGAGAAAACAAGCCAAGATATTTCTGTCCAAAATGTTTCTACAAAACTGCACTCTAAAAATAAATGTGTTGTTGTTTCCAGATTAGAATAACAGAATGTGCATTGCGAAGAGATATTTATTTTGAATTTATACAATAAAGAATTACAGGGATAGTAATTATGAAGCATTTAAAAATAAAGTTCTTTCATCTTATTAGGCACTAAAAGCTTTTTAATACCAGGTCAAATTTTAATGGTGGACAGAAGCGGGTTCATAAAATGCTTTTGGGTGGCAATGTGATTAAACACGCTGTCAGAGGAAAGGTGCATGCGTGACTTTTATATTCTTGCTTGTTGAATTTTTTAAAAGACATTGAATAGAATATTAGTAACTTTATATGCTTTTAATAGTGAATGTATTGTTAAATATTTTCAGATATTGAGTGATTTTTGGATGTGTGTTCCAGCCGCAATACACGTTTTGGTGTTTGATATTTTTGGGTCATGTTTCTTGCCTTCACACAAGTTACAATTTGTTTTTAAATCTGTATACCTTTTTTGTTTTCCTCATTGTAGTTTGATGGATGGTGATGCTCAGATGTAAACAACAGCATGTATGGTAAAAATATATATATATAATCTACATATATATTTTTTTCTTTTTGACTTAGTCCCTTTATTAATCTGGGGTCGCCACAGTGGAATGAACTGCCAACTTTTTCAGCATATGTTTTATGCAGTGGATGCCCTTCCAGCAGCAACCCATCACTGGGAACCATCCATATCCATATTCTAATTTACCTATAGCACATGTCTTTGGACTTGTGGGGGAAACTGGAGCACCCGAAGGAAACCCACAACCCACTCCTACACGGAGAGAACATGCAAACTCCACACAGAAATGCCAACTGACCCAGCCGAGGCTCGAACCAGTGACCTTCTTGCTGTCACTGACTCACTATGCCACCGTGGCGCCCATATATATATATATATATATATATATATATATATATATTGTTATTATTATTATTATTATTCATTCATTTTCTTTTCGGCTTAGTCCCTTTATTAATCCGGGGTTGCCACAGCGGAATGAACCGCCAACTTATCCAGCATTTGTTTTACGCAGCAGATGCTATTATTAATAACATGCAATGATGTGTTTACACTGCTGTGTTTTAGTTTATTACACAACTGATGCAGAATAAAAATGAATAATTCAGTGTTATAAATAAATAAATTGCTGGTCACATGTTGACTTTCTTGCAACTGCATATGTAAAGATTTTTTAAATGTGTAATCCTTACTACTATTAATAATTATGATATCCTTTGCAGTTCTGGCTTTTTAATGAACAAATAGCTACATCAGGTTAAGTTATTATCAAATGAGAGTACATGTGCTTATATGAACATTAATTTGAGTCATATTTTGTGTATAATAACTGTGAAAAAATGTATTGAATATGCAGGAAAATGTTTATATGTATGCGAATCAAGACATTTAATTGTTTCCGACAATGGCGTGAAGGAGGCGGGTCTAATTTGCAAGCGTGTGACTTGAGGAGGCGGGTCTAATTTGCAAGCTGTAACGCCATTGGCTGACAATGTAATTAATGGGGACACCTGCAAGGGATTAAATGCGACACGCAGGCTAGCGTCTTGCCTGAAGACATGGACGAGAGGTAAGATGTTATATGATTAAGTACGTTTAAAGTTATTGTTTTGTAAAACTGAAACACAAAATAGATCAGTTTTGATAGCATTAAGTACATATATCATTATCCTACTGAAAAAATGTGTTGTGGGTGTTTTTATCTGTACAACACCATGAGAAGCCCTGCAAACGATCACCAGTACTTTTATCTGTATTTCTAGAAGATACAGATTTTAACATGTCCAAACACCAATTAATAAACTAGTATAGAGACAGATGTGTTGTTTGTAAATAAAACTATGGGCTTTTCCCATTATGAAGTTTCACTTTCTTTGCTTTTAGACTATAGTCTATTTAGTATATTTCTGCATTGTTTAAAGTTAATATGCTATATACATACTTTTAATGGCTCTTTCCAGTTAAGAGTTCCCAAATTTCTCCTTTTACATTTTTGGTACATTTTTGTAACTCAAGTAAGTTGTTCCTAACAAAGAAACTGGTGTTTGCATTAGATTAATAAAATTTTAGTACTTGAGTTTTATTGCACTTTTTCAGTTAATATGAAGAAAAGCTGTTGATTTTGTTTGCCCCATTTACTGACATCTCTTTATTTGATTTAGGTCTCTGGATCAGAGCTGCAGGAGAACATGGAGTCCTTGAACAGCAGACCTTTATTTACCTGTGCTGTTCATCCTGAGTGTCTGCTGCTGTTGCATCCATCTGCTGGCGGGATCAGCCTGGACTGATTCTTTGGTTAAATCCAGTGTTTTCAATCATCAGGCTCACTAGCACTTCACATTTTGCATGTCATTTTTAAGATCTTAGTGTCTCTTAAGTGATGCTATGGCTGTCAGTTGTTAATTTTAAGACATGCAAAATATGTAGTGTTAGAGGTCTCCTGGGGTGTGGTTGAAATTATTTTTTTTAAATGCGTAGAGTATACAAATCTGCCAAGTGTGTATTTGATGTTTGTGCAAAATAAAAGGTTAAATGTATCTCTTTGTGCTGTTCATGATTTGAAGCTAAGCTGAACTGTTCTGTGACTTGTCTACAATGTTTGGTTAATTTGTCATCAAAATGTTGCTTCATAATTGCTCATCTGAAACTAATCCACCTAATCTGTCAAAGCTCATTTCAGCAGTGTTCACCTCTGAATCAAAGCATCTTGAAGGTCCTGAGTGGAAGCTGCATTGGAGGCTGAAAAGAGCAGAATGGGATCCTGCTGAATGACTGGTTGGAGGTCTGGTGTCAAGGATTAGTTTATAGGACCTTTTTTAATTTTTTTTTTAGTAATTTTTTTTGGAGGGGCTGGCTAGATTTTTTTTTTCAATTAATTTTTGGGGGGGTAGGCTAGATTTATTATTTTGAAATTTGGAGGGGCAGGCTAGATTTATTTTTATTTATTTTTTAGGGCTGGCCAGATTTTTTTGAAAGGGTTTCATCCTGCTGTAGCTTGCCCTTTGATCCACTGGAATTTTTTTGTAAATGTAGTCCCTCCTCCTATTTAGCTAATTGGCTCAGGCAGTTAAATAATGCCTTATGATAGGTTCCTTTAAATAAACCCCTCCTCCTATTGCCTTTCCTCTTCTCTGATTGGCTGCCTTGAATAAGCCCCTCCCATGTGTACTTGGTCTGGAAAAATTTTATAAGTAATTTGGCAAAATTTTGTCTCCTGCCGCATAACCGCTGCTGGATATTGTCACGAAAGTCCCCAGGGGGAGCGGTCTGGATTTTCACTCCGCCCCTTCGTGTCCTGTACCTTCTCGTGTCCTGCCTTCATGTCTCTGCCACCGTGCTCTGATCCGCTTGCCGAGGCACAGCCTGTCACAGCTCACAGCGACCCGACCGTCACGCAACCATGCTTTCCATGCTGGTCTGGGGATTGATCCCACGCCCTCCCGTCCAGGGAGTAGGTGCACTACCACTGTGCTACCGGCACTTTCTTACTTACTATAGACTTTCCGGTTAATTTATCTCTTTTCTTGCAGGTAAAGCAGGATGAAGCGCTCGAACTTCGGCTAAAGAGGGACTCGAACCTGTAACATCCCAATCATGGCCTGCTGCTCACAAACCCCTGACTACGTGCACTACCACTGTGCTACCGGGGCCTTCTTACTTACTCTACACTCTCCGGTTAATTTATCTCTTTTCTTGCTGGTGAAGCCTGAAGGAGTGCTCAAATTTCAGCTAAAGAGGGACATGAACTGCCAACAACCCACCGCTCCACCTCTTACTTGGTATGATCTTTTGGCAACTATGCTTTCCATGCCAGACTAGGGATTGAACCCACATCCTCCCATGCAGGGAGTAGGTGCACTACCACTGTGCTACTGGCACTTACTTAATATAGACTTTCCGGTTAATTTACCTCTTTTTTCTGCAGGTGACATCAGACAAACTGCTCGAATTTCGGCTAAAGACAGCCTCAAGCCTGCAACATCTTAATCATGACCTGATGTCCACAGACCACTGAGCCACAGCTCTGCTCATACTTGTTCAGAAGCTTTGGTTATTTTATCTTTTTTTCTTGCTGCAAGCCACAAAACCTCACAAATTTTGGCTTAAGACAGTCTCGAAGCTGCAACACTCCAATCCTTGGCTGACATGCACAGACCACTGAGCCACTGCTCCACTCATACTAAGTACAGGTTTTTGGTCATTTTATCTTTTTTCTTGCAGGTCAAGCCAGAAGTAATACTCGAATTTTGGCTAAAGAAGAACTTGAACCTGCAACATCCTGATTACAGCCTGATGTGCACACACCACTAAGCCACTGCTCTGCTCACATTTAGTAAGAACTTTTGGATATTTTATCTTTTTTCTTGCAGGTCACGGCAGAATAACTGCAGGAATTTCAGCTAAAGAGAGACATGAACCTGCAACTACCCGATCATGGCCTGATGTGCACAGACCACTGAGCCACTGCTCTGATTATAATTGACTTTGATTTTTGGTTATTTTATCATTTTTCTTGCAAGATGTCTACCAAGTTAAACCAGAACGAGTGTCTTAAGAGGCAATCAAGTCATGGCTTGATGTTCATAGCTTTTATCTTTCCCTAATCTGATTCATTTAATGTAAATATGAAGCTGGAGTATGTCTGCAATTATGTTGAAGCTGCACAATATAACGCCACCTTTCAGCAGATTAGCAGATCACGAATTGTTCATGATGCACAGCTAAACACATCAACAACCCTGCATCAAACTAACCAACCATTTCAGCTATTGATCTCCACAAGGGTAACACTCAGTCATGCTAAAATAAACTGCAATGTAGACCACATTTGCTTGCCTTTTAAGTCTAGTGTTGATTAAATGATTCTATATTATATCATTTGATTCAGATTTGATGTTTCTTTGTACTTAAAGTTAACGAATTTAAACGTGTGCTGCCCTCCTGTGGTCATTATTGTGTAATACAACTGGACATTATTAATCAAGTAAATAAACTTTAACATATTTCGCCCTCCTGTGGTCACTATAGTGAATTGCACAACTGAATATTATTAATGAAGTCTAATAAACTTAAAGATATTTCGCCCTCCTGTGGTCATTTTTGTTACCACATTTATATTCCCCCATCTTGTGGTGAATATTGTGAATTACAATACTTGTTTTTTTTAATTTGTTCTCATTTTTTTTTACTGGGGTTTGCTTTTATTTTATTATTCTTTTATGCATTTATGCAATACAATTTGACAATATAAACTCATACTAGGCCTGTGCATTTTTAAGAAAAACCATGAAAACTATTTTTATCTCTTTCTCAACTTCAACTTTGTCACCACAAGAACAGAAAACCAGCTCACATTCACTCAATTTGAGAAGCCATAATTCACAAAAAACACTGCAGGATGGTGCAATGTTTAAATTAATTGTAATATTATTCTCCAATTACATTTTAAAATCAGATATCTTTATCCTTGCCTGCTTCTCTCTGTAGACTATATGATAAAACAGAAATGGTTAACTACTTTTGGGGATTAACAGTCTTCTAACAATCATTTCTCGAGCCTATAACATTTATATCATCACAACAAATCTGTGCTATCAAGAACCCTCTTGTGTTGGATTAGCACATCATGAGTAATTCACAATACCCACCTGTACTTGTTTACAAACCTGCACCAAACTAACAGACCATTTTAGCCATTGTTCTCCACAAGGGTAACATTCAGTCATGCTAAAATAAAACTGCATATTTTAGACCACATTTGCTTGCCTTTAAGTTTAGTGTTGATTATGTGATCCTATATTATAAAAATTACATTTAGATTTGATGTTTTGTTATACAGAATATTAACAAACTTAAAGGAGGTCTGCCCTCCTGTGGTCAATATTGTGAATTACACAACTGGATATTATTGTTCAAGTCTAATTAATGAAAACATATTTCTCCCTCCTGTGGTGACTATTGTGAATTACACTGCTGTATGTTATTAGCTGAGTCTAATAAACAAGCATATTTCGCCCTCCTGTGGTCATTTTTGTTAACGAAATTATACTTCCATCTTGTGGTGAATGTTGTGAATTACAACACTGCAGATAAAATCAAGCAAACTTCAGTGTAATATTAATTTATACATTTCTGCAATACAATTTTACAATACAAACTCATACTAGGCCTGTGCAATTTAAGGAAAATCATGAAATGCATTTTTATCTTTTTCTCAAACTCAACTTTGTCACCACAAGACGAAAACCAGCTCACATTCACTTAATTTGAGAAGCTGTAATTGACAAATAGAACAACAGGATGGCGCAACGTTTAATTTAATTGTAATATTATTCTCCAATTAAAAGGTAAGAATCAGA
>CAIGQQ010002477.1:11099574-11132093 GCA_903798035.1 Danio albolineatus
CAGTGAATTACACACAAGTCTAATAAACATATTTCGCCCTCCTGTGGACACTACTGTGAATTACACACAAGTTTAATAAGCTTAAACATATTTCGCCCTCCTGTGGTCATATTTGTTAATGAATTTATATTTCACCCTCTTGTGGTGAATGTTGTAAATTACAGCAATGCAGATAAAATCATATAACCTTCAGAGTAATATTTAAATGTTTTTGTAAAATCTAACCATTATACCTTGTTCGTTTAGATTATGTGTCATTATATAATTTGTTATTGTTCATATCTTATTTCTAGGCTTCTTGACTACAATCTAAATGCAGTGTGTTTGTGAGCCGCTACACGTGAGGAAACCCAAAACCTTTTGCCTAGTCAAGTCAAAGTGACCCACATTCTCCAAGCGTCTGGAGAAAGCAGGTCAGGACTAAATATATCCCTCAGGACACGCAAAACAAACTCAGTCTGTGTTTTGCAAGTGCACGGTGCATGACATTTCTGCTTACCTGTTCTCACAAAATCTTCAAGACAGTCACAGAAGTTATTTTGGTTTTCATATCCACACTGCACGGCCGAGGTTTGGAGTTTTGTTTATGTGCACATCCACAGAAACACAATGGACTACATGGAGCAAATGGATGAAGATCAGCTCATTGAGTATGCTATTCAGATGAGCCTCCAAGATGCTTGCGGTTACTCTGTTTTCAATGAACCACTAAGGTATGCACAAAGACTTTCCATTGACAGTATTTTATAGATAATAAGTACGTAAAGTATGATTACTCAGTAAAATAATACCACAGTAAAGTACTTCTTTGTGTTTTACTTGAATAAATACACAAAAGTACTTGATTTTTATTTAAACCAACTTTTTTTGTAGCTTTACTAAACATGAAAATACTAAAATAATTGAGTACAAATAAAATAAACTATAGTAAATACAGTACAATGAGAAAAAACTAATTTGTGAATCAGTGAATCTTTAACCAAAGACCCAATGACTGTTCGTGAATCTTTTCCAGAAGATTCACTTTGACTGGATCATTTGAGTTAGTGAATCTTTAACTGAAGATTCACTCTGACTGGATCATTTGAATCAGTGAATCTTTAATTGAAGATTGACTCTGACCGGATCATTTGAGTTTGTGAATCTTTAACAAAAGATTCACTCTGACCGGATCATTTGAATTAGTGAATCATTAACTGGAGACACACTCTGACTGGATCATAAAAATCTGTGAATTGTTTATTAAAGACTCTATCTGATTTACTCTTTTGAATCGGTGAATCTTTAACTGGAGACACCCTGTGACTGGGTCATTTGAATCAGTGAATCATTAACTGAAAACACACTCTGACTGGGTCATAAAATCTGTGAATTGTTTACTAAAGACTCAATCTGATTGACTCTTTTGAATCAGTGATTCTTCAACTGAAATCATTAAAATCAGTGCATTGTTAACTAAAGACTCAATCTGATCCACTTTTTTGAATCAGTGAATCTTTTAACTGAAAACTCACTCTGACCAGATCATTTGAATCAGCGAATCTTTAACTGAACACTCACTCTGACCGGATCATTTGAATCAATGAATCTTTTACTATCCGGATCATTTGAATCAGTGAATCTTTAACTGAAGATCCACTCTGACCTGATCATTTGAATTAGTGAATCTTTAACTAAAACCTCACACTGATTGGATCATTTGAATCAATGAATCTTTTACGGTCCAGATCATTTGAATCAGTGAATCTTTTACTGAAGATGCACTCTGACCAGATTATTTATATTAGAGAATCTTTAACTGAAAACTCACAGTGATTGGATCGTTAAAATCAGTGCGTCGTTAACTAAAGACTCAATTTCATTGACTCTTTTGAATCAGTGAATCTTTAACTGAAGACTCACTCTGTCTGGATCAATAAAATCAGTGAATCGATTACTAAAGACTCAATCTGATGGACTCTTTTGAATCTGTGAATCTTTCCCTGAAAACTCACTCTTTACAGACAAGTTGAATCAGTGAATCATTAACTAAATACTCATTATGAAAATGACAGATTTGAATCAATGAATCTTTCCCTGAAAACTCACTCTTCCCAGACAGGTTGAAACAGTGAATCATTAACTAAATACTCATTATGAAAATGACAGTTTTGAATCAGTGAATCTTTTCCTGAAAACTCACTCTGCCCAGACTGTTTGAATCAGTGAATCATTAACTAAAGACTCACTCTGACCGGATCATTTGAATTAGTCAACCATACACTCGTTTTGGCAGGATCATTTGAATCAGTGAACTAACGAACGTGCTATTAGATCAGTCCAACTCACAAATGAACCTTTCAGTCTGAACTCTGAACCAATATAACAGGTTAACATCTAAAAATCTGCAGTGACACCTAAAAAACCCAAATAAACAAGTCAATACTTATTAATATATTCAATAACACCACAGTTAACACATACCACTTTCTTCCACAGCACGTTAGAAACAGCCAGTGACGAAAACCTGAAGATTTTATCTGCCATAGATCAAGGTACTTCAAACGAGTGCATGATTAAATATCACAAACCAGATGTCTGATGACTACATATTGTGTAATATCATCCAGGAGACACGTTTGCTCTAAGGAAAATGCACAAATACAAAGAAGCCTATAAGGAAAGAGACAGCAGAGGTTTGCTGCCGATGCACAGAGCGTCTGTTCAGCCTGATTCCTCTGTGCTGGATATTGTGCTACTGGGTGAGCAGACATCTTAAGACATCTTAAGATATATTTCTTATGTATTTTACATTATAAAGTCAATTGTATATCTCATATAAATTGGACATCATATGTACTGCTTTTTTTCTGGATAGCGTGTTATGATCTGAGTATGGAGGAGACGACATCTGACGGAGAAACGCCTCTGACTTTGGCTTGTCGAGCTGGACATGTGGAGAACGTGAAGGTTCTTCTACAACATGGAGCGTCTCCACACAACATGAACAGCAAGAACGAGACGCCGCTTCTGCTGGGTATTACAGCAACACAGCATTATACAGCCCTCAATAAAACTTGTAAAAACAAGCTGTTGAGCTGATATTACACAGATATTATAATTACAGTTTCACTTTCATCACAATCATAAGAGGCAAAAAGGAAATGTTGAATAAAATTAAGTACAACATGGATCACTATGATCTATACTGTTTTATTTTAAAAACAGAGTATTTAAATGACAAAATTATCAACCAAATATTGGACAAATGTGTTTTGTGAGTGCAAAATTAAGTAACTGTCAAATTAATTTGGATTCTTTTATTATTAATTTGAATTAATTAAAGTATATTTTTGTAAAAATGTATAAATATTTAATATATTATTCTTTTTAAAAAATGTAATATGGGTGACATGGTGGTGCAGTAGGTAGTGCTGTCGCCTCACAGCAAGAAGGTCGCTGGTTCGAGCCTCGGCTGGGTCAGTTGGCATTTTTGTGTGGAGTTTGCATGTTCTCCCCGTGTTCGTGTGGGTTTCCTCCGGGTGCTCCGGTTTCCCCCACAAGTCCAAAGACATGAGGTACAGGTGAATTGGGTGAGCTAAATTGTCCGTAGTGTATGTGTGTGAATGACAATGTATGGTGTTTTCCAGAGATGGGTTGCGGCTGGAAGGGCATCTGTTGTGTAAAACAAATGCTGGATAAGTTGCCGGTTCATTCCGCTGTGGCGACCCCAGATTAATAAAGGGACAAAGCCGACAAAATGAATGAATGAATGAAAATGTAATATAGTTTTATGAGAGCTGAGATGAGAATCAGCACCTCCAAGTCCGAGGCCACTGGAAAAAGTGGTTTGCCATCTCCAGGTTGGAGGAAGACCAGGAGTTCAAGTATCTTGAGATTTTGCTCAAGAGTGAGGGAAGGATGGAGCGTGAGACTGACAGGCGGATTGGTGCAGCAGCAGCAGTAATGCGGTCGATGTATTGGTCCATTGTGGTGAAGAAGGAGCTGAGCAGAAAGGCAAAGCTCTTGATTTACCAGTCAATCTACGTTCCTACTCTCACCTATGGTCATGAGTAGGGCCAGACGGAATCTGCAGACATTTTTTGCTATTTTTGCGCAGATTTTTGTTAAAAATCTGCGGATTTATGTGCAATGATTTTGGGAGTATCATAACTAAAACCCTAATATATGAAATAAAAAGTAATACCTTTTTAACCTTTATTTAATGTTTACAATGCAAATCCAATTAGATTAGAACACTTTATTTGGTAAACAAAGCAAGCCTTTCATATAAAATATTACTAATATTTTAAAATATTACTTTACAAACTGTATTGTTAATAAATCATATGAATATTTTTATATTAGTCAATATTATTACTGAAATTAATAAAAAAACTGAATAAATATAAATTTACACACATGTACACAAGTGAATAAACCGAATCAATGATGGGCTAAAAATCAGCAGATTTCTGGGGCGCGCAGATTCTGTCATGAGCTTTGGGTCATGACCGAAAGAACAAGATCTCGAATACAAGTGGCCGAGTTTCCTTCGCAGGGTGGCAGGGCACACACTTATATATATTTAGGGTGAGGAGCTCTGACACCCGGGAGGAGCTCGGAGTAGAGTCGCTGCTCCTCCACATCAAGAAAAGTCAGCTGAGATGGCTCAGGCATCTGTTTCGAATGCCTCCTGGACGCCTACCTATGGAGGTGTTCCAGGCATGTCCCACCAGGACATGGGGAAGACCCAGGACACGCTGGAGGGACAATGTCTCTCGCGCTGGCCTGGGAACACCTCGGGATTCCATTATAAAAAATTACTTTTGAAGTAAAGTAACTGTGAATTAGCAAATGTATTTCATAGATTAAAAAATAAATATTTATACGGCAATAATAATAATTATACAAATTAAATTAAAATTAAGCGCAAAATTATTTATATCCCTGGCAAATTATGACTTAAAGTTACTTCTATTTAACCAACAAGTTCTTTTTTTTTTCACTGGAAATGACCTATTCGAATAATTTTGGGATAAAATAAATAATCAAACAATATTTACACACATATTGCACATATACATATTTTTCCTATATTATGAAAGAAGCAATATGATCTTCCTCTGCATTTCCCTTTGCAGCTGTGAGGAAGGACTCTTATGATCTGGTTTATGCACTGATAATGGGAGGCGCCTTTGTGGAGCAGGTGTGTCTGAGGAAATGGACGGCCACCCATGAGGCCGCTAAAGTGGGCTGTGTGGACATCCTGATGCTGCTGCTGAGACACGGCGGCAAAGTGATGGGCAGAGATGGGCATGGAGTCACACCGCTGGGCATCGCAGCTGAATACGGCAATCCGCAAATACTGACCGTCCTCATTGAACATGGTCAGTTAGATGCAAAGTCTGACAACAACTCAACTCTAAATTAGTAGGGTTACTAAACTGATAAATAAAACAGACTAATGTAAGTGTTACCTAAAGGTCAGCGTGGTGCAATAATACAACCGAAGTGAACAAAAATTCCCCACAAATTCCACATAAGGAGGGCACGTGAAAATGCTGAGTGGTTATTTGCAGCATTACATTTAGATCTTTGCATGTAGGGCTTAATGTGGGTGCTGGAGTGTACATATGATGCAGACTAGCCTCGTCCATTTGACAAAGTGGATTAGCCTTTAAAATCTTCCCTGAGGGGAAGTGCCTTTAGGGAAGGGAAGTTAGCGAGTGCATGTCTAAAGTGGATTGGAATCCAAATTAATTCCTCTTTCTTTCCCTCACCTCTAGGGGGCGACGTCACTGCACAGGCTACAAACGGAGACAGTGTTTTATACGATGCTGCAGGTTGTGGAAACCTGGACTGTATTTGTCTCCTCCTACAACACGGTGCCAACCCCAACGTAGCCAGTCTCGCCTATCAACTTCCAATTCACCGAGCCGCCTATGAAGGGCACTTCCTGTGAGAGCACACTAAAGGATGATTTATACTTCTGGGTCAAATGCAAGCGTATGCTTAGCTTTCGTGTGGTCACATCTTGCCATGGCTGACGCAGACGCTGATATGTACCCTAGTAGCAAAGAATTCTGGCCCAGATTTGGCATGAATCTGGCAGAGCAGGCATTCATCCGGCACTGGCATTCGGCATGTGGGCCAAACATGGCCCTGGTTTGGCAGAGGTGGCACCGTCTTTAAGGCGGCACACAAGACTTGGGCCAGATGTAAAATGTAGTATTTGGCCAAGATGTTACTAATTGATATGTGGGCCATGTAAGTTTGGCCAGTCTTGACCCACATTTAAAATACATTTTTTTCTTTTCAAGAAAAGAAAAAAGAATTCCACCAATCAGGTCACTTTGAGAAAAAGCACGGCCATAGCACGCCTAAAGTGCAATGATTCATAGGTCTATCAATTTCCTTGCTGTAGTAACACACCAACATATCTGGCCCAGTTCAGGCTCAATTATGGGTGATTAACTTGGCTGAGTCTTGGCCCAGATATAGTCCATGTTTGGCCCTTGTCTGGAAGCTAGACTTGGTCCAGTCATGTACCGTAATTCACTGCGGCATGTGGGCCAAGCAAAAGCTGATTGTGTGGGCCAGAGCTGGGCCAGAGATATTTTGCTATGTGGGTACCTCTTAAAAAACGTACAACATATCGTGATGAAATGTACCGCAAGCTCTGTGATTGGTCAGCTTTGTAGTTGTGACAAGTGCGAGCAGCACAGAAAGCCGTGCGGGAGCAGTGAGCCCATTGAAGAGAGTGTTTAACAACTGCCGAGTCCAGTGAAGGACCTCAATATGGAAACTTTGTTTTGTGTTTTATCCCTATGGTTAAAGTTGTTGCACGTCCACCAGCTCCTGCCTCTGGATGAGCGCGTTTACCTACTTGTACATTAAGGTAGCATTCGTAAAACCTAAACATTCGCAAATAAACTCGACAGAGAGGAACATAAAAAATTACTGCAAGCTAATATTTTGGAAGTGTTACTGCAGAGGAACACAAACAGCACACAGAAGTATAAATGCACGACTATGCGCAGGGCATGCACCGTGGGTCATAGCAATCACTGGATGCAGAAGTATAAATCAGCCTTAAGGCTGCATTCCACTACACTTTTAGACACACACTTATGAACTTCCCTTCCCTAGTGCCCTTGGGGAAATCCCCACTGCCAATTTAAAGTGCATTCCACTTCATCAAGTAAACAAGGAAAGCTTAAATAGACATACCTTCCATCCCTCAATTTTGAATGAGAAAGCAATTCAGCTTCATATATCCACTCCAACAAATCTAGACAGATCTGAACCAGCTAATAAAGCTCTTTCTAGGTATACTAGCAACTTCAAGGCAGGTGTGTTGAGAGAAGTTGGAGCTAAACTGTGCAGGACACTGGCCCTCAAGGACCAAGGCCCAATCCCAATTCTATTTTTGTACCCCTATCCCTTCCTCTTCCCTCTTGGCCCTTACAACCGAGGGTTAAGGGGAAGGGCTTCAAAACTTACCCCTAAGAATTCGGACAGCACTTCAACACCTGAACACGTCATCAGATGTCATCGCGATCTCTTGCTTCATATGAGATCAGACGATCACGACTGCTGGAGTTATTCCAGTTGTGTTATTTTTTGGTGTTTATCTTCAGGAAATCACTGAAGGCGTATATTATGTTATCATAACGATCTAATGTGGCAATAAGATCGTAACTATACTGTGTATTTACACAGTGGCCATATTGTACATGAGTTATGATTATGGATTATAGATCGCAAAATTTATCGTTTTTTTATTTTGCGTTTTTTAAAAAAGCATGACGGTAAAAGACGAACGCGGTTATGAATATATTAAAACATATGTTTGTTTGTCATAAAAATTCGTAATAATGACAAAAAAATACTATTTTGTGGATCTCCTTACTTCCGGGTTCAGCTATCCTGCCGTTGTGGCAGGTGTATTCTGGGAAATTTTCTTACCCCTTCGTTTTAAGTGTGGTCCTGAAAAATCTTTGTTCGAAGGGCTGTATACCCCCTGTCTTTAGCCCTATGTCTTCAAGCTAAAGAGAATTGGGGCACCATTACCCCTTGACGTGAACGCGCAAAACAAGGGGAAGGGCTAAGGGGTATAATTGGGATTGGGCCCAAGTGTGGACCATTTTAAGGGATGTAAACAATAACAGTAGTCCTAATGTTCTTCCTAATGTACATTTTTAATTTCCATAGCTTTAGAGAATCCAAAAAAGTCTGCATATTGATAAATAATGTTATGATGGCTATTTTAATGTTAGGTTAAAATTTAATTGCTTAATATAGTTATGAAATAGTTTGACAACATGCAGAGAATGTCCATGGGCCAATGACAACACCACATTGAAATGGTCTATAGGCACCCCTGGTTTAGGGCGATCAGATTAATCCCATTTAAAATATTCCACCTGTAGTGGTCACTAATCAATGATGCACATCTGAGCGAACTAGACAAAGGGAATTTAGCATAGAAAGTATGACTGGAATGCAGCCATGATCAATCTCAACACACTTCCCAACCTTCTCGGCCATAATCTAAAACTTTTGTGTCTCTCTTTAAACCTCCAGAGCTCTGAAGACATTAATTCCCATGACCACAAAAAGGGCCATCCGGCTATCTGGGATGAGTCCGGTTCATTCCGCGGCAGATGGAGGTCAGGCTCAATGCCTCGAACTTCTCATCGAAAAAGGTTTTGACGTCAATCCAATACTGGGCTGTCATATTTCCCAAAACTACGGGGACATGAGGAAAACCCCGCTCTACTTTGCGGTCTGCAACGGAGACGTGACCTGCACAGAGATGCTTCTGAAAGCAGGGGCGAAGCCGGATTTGGACCCTCTGCGCTGCCTCCTGGTGGCGGTCAGAGCTGAGAAGTACGAGCTGGTGCGGCTGCTTCTGGCACACGGTGCAGACGTCAACTGCATCTTTTCCGTCGTCAGCGACACTTTATTTCCTACAGCGCTGCAATACTGCTTCAAAGATGAGATGATGCTACGCATGCTCCTAAACAACGGATACCATGCAGAAAGCTGTTTCGAGTGTTACCATGACAACAGTGTAAAGACATACACATGGTCCGAATTTCATAACCAGTCGTACCAAAACAAGAGCACGCCGGATAAAGTGACTGTAAGCAGCACTAAGAAGTTTGCATCACTTTTACATGCACAAAAAGATGCTTCTTATTTACTAACTTGCTAAAGTCAGCTCGAGCTAACTGTCCAATACTCCAACATGTACATCTAAAGAACACCTTGGCTTATATGCATCGATGTGATTAGTCACTAGAGCAGTGCAACAAATAATGCAACAAGAGGTTACAATTCATTCTTGGTAAAGTCAAAGTCATCTTTGCTTGGGGTCTACTACCCATTGTGTTTGGGGTCACTACGCAGTTACTAGGTGAAGTTTATTTATAAACCAGTTTCAAGAGGAGCATGTGCTTATGATTGACCACGGCAGGACCCACATTAACTATCACATGATTCTCCAATCAGATGTTTCCTAAGTCACTATGAATAACCATTCAAGAGTTCACACTTAGCTGATGATTGATTATAAAGTTTGTTTGGCATGTTGTCCCGGGAGAGAGCCCTGAGCTCATAAGATCCTCGAGCCGGGACTCCCTCCCGTTTGCAAGGCAAGAGGAGAGTTTGAGCCCTCGAGAACTCCCCTGCGGTTAGCTAATGAACGGATTGTGATTGCTATGAAAAGATAACTACTAACTAGGAGCATGTGTATGGTGGTGATTTGGATTAGTCAATTAACTAAAGTTGCATGTTTTTGGACGGTGGGAGGAAACTGGGGGACCAGGGGGAAACCCACGTGAGCACGGGAGAACGTGTAAACTCCACACAGAAACGTCAGCTGGCTTGGTAAGGACTAGAACCAGTGACGTTCTTGCTGTGAGGCAACAGTGCTAACCACTGGGCCACCGTGCCACCCATCTAGGAGAGGAGGAGGAGTTGGGGTGGAAGGGGGAATCTTCAAAATGCAAGCAAACACAAGAACGTGATCCTCTCGAAATTAGTTTATAAATAAACTTCACTAGTCTTCCAAGCACAGTCATCTTTTTCTTAAAGAATCCCCCATTACTCCCTCTTCTTCCTAGATTGGGCGGCACGGCAGCCCAGTGTTTAGCACTGTCGCATCACAGCAGGAACATCACTGTTTCTAATCACCAGGCCAGTCAATGTTTCTCTGCAGACTGCAGATGTGCTCCCTGTGGGTTTCCCTCAGGTTCCTCCAACAGACCAAAGGCATGCACCAAAAGTAAACTGACTAAACCAAATTGGCACCAAGTTCCTAGCCAACAGTATTTCCCCCCTCATAAAGCAATTCGTCATTAGCCACAAATAAGTGTGGGAGTTCTAGAGATCTACCAACGCTATCTCACAACAATTCGTAACTTTTCATTTAGTGGCTAATTCGCATGAATTTGTACGATCTAATTCGTACAGTTTAGTAAAATTTGCTCATCACCGAATGACGGTTGGGTTTAGGGGTGGGGTTGGGTACCACACCTCCATTTTTAAATCGTACATTTTCATACGACTGAACTTGAATTTGTACAAATTAGCCACTAAACTGGCAAAACGTAAAATGCTTACGTTTTCTCGTGAGATCAGGCTTGATCTACTTGAACCTAATCCCTCCTCTCACCCTACAAATGGACGGGAGCCCAGGCCTTGAGGATTTTTTGAGCTCAGGGCTCTCTCCGGGACTGCATGCCAAACAAGCTTACAAACCAATCGTCAGCTAAGTGTGAACTCTTGAAAGCAGTGTCGTATTTAGTAGCTAGCTTAACAAGAAGCTAATTGTGCTAGCATAGTGCATCATACAACTTAATTTTAAAACAATCCATGTGTGTTTACTACAGTTTTGCTACACAACGTATTGTTGTAATTAATGGTATTTTCTAAAAATATGTCCATTCTCTTGGATTAATGCATCAAGAAATGGTCTAAATGTATTCGTTGGAAGTCAAATCATACGCAGTTCAAACAAAGTGACAATATGCAACATTAGGATGGACGTACAATAGGATGGATGTACTAAGCAGTTGTGCTACTAAAGCTAGCACAAAAATATTAAATTTACTACTGAAGCACTGCACCAACAGGTTGCATTCTGAAATAAGTAAGAGTAAGCATTGTGTTTGTGGTCTAGAAAACACTGGGGTGAACTTTCTAAATCATAACGGCACGTTCACATGCACAAAAACATGCACTAACCAACAGAAATCCACCATTTTAGATTTAATTAAAGAATGCATTGTTGCATTGGTGCACTTCCTTCATGGCCTTTTTTCACTATTCATTCATGGCCTAATTGTTCGCTCTGATTGTGTGTTTTTGTTTTAGTTTTGTGAGTTTATTAGTGTGTCATGGATGGCACACTTGGCGGGGAGAGTGGTGCAAATACTCCTGGATTACGTGAGTCAAGTGCACATTTGCTCCAAACTGCAACGCATTATGGAAAGACAAGAGGAATGGCCCGACATCTGCGACATCCTCAGTAAGACACTTCTGTTTGCAATTCATGTCTTGATCCAATGTACTAAATAATGATATACATATCTGCTTGGTACTAGGGAATCCTCGCTCTCTGAAACACCAGGCCAGACTGGTTATAAGAAGACATATGACACTGACAAGACTGAATGACCCGGAGTTCATGCGTGCCGTTCCTTTCCCCCCTGCATTGAAGAGTTTTCTGCTATACATGGAATATGATGTTTATGGTCGAATGGGTGAATAGTAGATACATGGATTTATATGAAGATTATTCCAATTAGTTTTGTGTTTTTATGGAAATACTTTACTACAGTGTACATTTGTTCAATGAAGTGAAAAAAAGTGTTTATAAAGATCATATCTAGGTCATAAAACAAAAGAAAACAAATTAAAATTTAGCTAAAATTTAAATATTTGTCAACTTCATATTTCTAATTATTTACTTTTTGGGGGGTCGGCAGGGATGAGAGGCTCCCACAATACATATTTGTTTATGTAATATAAAGACTTTGCAGAAGCTTGCGTTGCTAGAGAGCCCTGTTATCCGAGCAACAACATTCCTGCACTGTCAACGCCAGTCGGTGACTCCAGAGATGCAGCGGACATCATGTTCCTGTCATAAACACAGATCTAACCCTTTGTGGTTGTTTGGATCCTATGGGACAACAAACGGCTTATCTGACCATTCACACTCAGTCCAAATCTGATCATTACACACTCTCGGTTTGATCTGAAAGCCTGTGGCCTTTAAAATCCATCCATATCTAAACCATGTTAACCTTTGGCCTCTCTTCTTCTTTTTAAGCAAGCTTTAGATTTATGGCGTCAGCTTTGACAAATGCAATAATAAAGCAAATTTTAATCTCGATGATGACATCAAAAGTGCGACAAAAGGCTAAGAGAAAGGAGGATTTTTAAAATCCTGACAATGGTTCATGCCAGGCTGATAACAGTTCTAGGGATAATCTGCCCCTAGCTATTAGCTTGTGACGGATAATACTTCAGCTCTAGGTGGTATTTTTGGCACATCTGAAAACTGCAAGCACTTAAAACCTTTCTAGGTTGTCCAATTCCAAACAACTAAAATGAACCCCCAAAGATTCCCTTGATATACCTTTAAAACAAGTATTTACCTCCTTGCTGCAACTTACTATTATAAGGTTATTACCATTTCTCTCTAAGCCATCTCCCTAATTCTATCTGCTTATTTTGGACATGAACAATGCAGTCAGCATTCACTGACAGGCCTCGCTGTGGCCATGTTGTGAGCTCACATGCTTTTTGCAGCTCTTTCTCATTGACTCCTGCCTCCCAAAAAAGCAACGGCATCATAGGCTGGGGCTTTGTACCACGTCTCTCTGATCCCGCTCTTAAGACCCCTCCAGCTGCCCACCACAGTAGATGAGCGCTCGCTCTCACTTGAACCACTCGAAGGATCCCAGAACGCTCAAAATATCTGATGCACCAACACTGAGACAAACACCAAGACTACCAAGAGGCCATGAGCACATTCGGGTACCGTCGGGAACTCAGTAAGTACAAGGATTTGGATGAAGATGAGCTGCTGGCTTCACTTACTGCCGAGGAGCTCCAGGAGCTGGAGAAGGAGCTGGCTGATATTGACCCAGACGACAATCTTCCTATCGGATTGCGGCAAAGAGATCAGACCGCTAAGACTCCCACCGGTACATTCAGTAGGGAAGCTCTAATGAAATACTGGGAAAATGAGACGCGAAAACTGCTGGAGGAGGAAAGGAGTGGATCCACAAGCCCAGAAGAGGTCAGTGATTTACAATCTTAAACACTTCCAATGGTGCTAGAAATAGTACCTTGATGGTGTAGCAGATTATCAATGGAGAAGTATGCTTTCAATGGACACCTTTGTACTCAGTTTACCCATCAATACATTAGAGTAGTGCCAGCTAACAGGGAACGTTCCCAGAACATTCACTAACGTTCTTTAAAAGTTGTGAAAATGTAAGCACAGAATGCTATCAATGGAACGATTTTAGAATGTTCTCATAAAGTTGTTAACGTTCTTGTAACGTTGTTAAAAAAACATTCTTAGAACAAAGTTTTTGAACGTCTTCAGGATGTGATTTGTACTTAATGAACGTTCTCATAATGTTGATGGAAAAACGTTCTTATAACATAAGTTTTTGGGACGTCTTAAGGAGGTTATTTGTACTTGAACGTTTTTGAAATGTTGATGGAAAATGTTCTTATAACAAAAGTTCTTGGAACGTCTTCAGGACGTTATTTGTACTTGATGAACATTCTCATCGTAGGTTTTATGAACGTTGTAAGAACGTTATGCTTACCATAAAGAAACATTCTAGCAACATTAAGCAAACTGGACAGTTCAACGTTATCAGAACATTACAAATAAACGTTCTTGGAACATTATATTTTGGTGGAAATTTAGGTTTTAAAAACATTGTAAGGACATTATGCTAACCATAAAAAAAACGTTCTAGCAACACTAATCAAACTGGACATTTCAACATTCTCGGAACGTTATAGATAACGTTATGAGAACGTTCTCACAACCTAAATTTGTTAGCTGGGGTAGTACGTAGCCTACTCTTACAGACAAATACTGCTCTTGGAGGTCCACTATCTTGCATATTATAACACTTATATAATTAAACACACCTGCTGATCATGGTCTGGGAATACAAGAAACTTTCAAACAGGTGTGTTGAGGCAAGTTTGAGTTCAGTTTTGTGGGACAGGGACCCCCAGGACAGAGATTGGGTTTAAGGGTAAAAAAAAGTACTGTAGAAATGTGACCTTTAGTCTGTGCTATGTTATACCGCTATCTTTTATTTGAAGTTGAGAAAAGCAGGTGCTATGCGTGAGGATAGGCATTTGCTAAAATAAGCAATTAACGCTCATTGATGCAGATTGGTAGAAGAATTATTTAAAAGTGACGTTTGAAAAGCACCGAGAAGTCAAAATGAAATACACTCCTGAGGGTGTCACTAGATACACAACGACCAATACACCAGTGCCAATACAAGAGTTTTCTAACAATAACCATGAAAATTGCAGAAAGACATAGAGAGCAGAGAGGAAGAGGAGGAAAAATGCGTTACTGAGAGCGACACTGAAGAATCAGGGGATGAAAAAGACGAGGTTGAAGAAAGTGAGAAAGACACACAGCAATACAGAGAAGCTGAAGAAGATCAAGAAGAAGAAGATGAAAGTGAAGCTGATGAACCAGTGAAAGAGGAAGAGGTAGAAGATGATGAAGAAGAAGAAGAGGAGGAAGAAGAAATTGACAACTCTCCCAAAATGGGACACACACTGGATTGTAAGACTCCCCCTCAGCAGTGTTGGTCCTCAAATGGTCAATCCAATCAAAGACATATGGGTGAACCAAAAGCACAAAGTCAGGAGCCTGGTCGCATGTCTGGAAACCCCACAGTGGCTGATGAGGTTTTGGAAAAGGTCATCAACAATGACCCAGAAACCACAGAGGTCAACCTCAACAACATTGACAACATCTCCCAAGACACTCTTATTCGATTTGCAGAAGCCTTGCGCTCTAACACACAGGTACGCGTCTTTAGCCTTGCCAACACTCATGCTGATGACCAGGTGGCTTTTGCCATTGCCAAGATGCTGAGAGAAAACCAAAACATCACAAACCTTAACATCGAGTCCAACTTTATCACAGGTAAAGGTATTCTGGCCCTGGTGCAAGCGATCACCCGAAACAACACTCTCACAGAAATGCGATTTCACAATCAAAGGCACATATGTGGAGGTCAGGTGGAGATGGAGATTGTGAAGTTACTGAGGGAAAATACCACGCTAATAAAGCTGGGCTACCAGTTCGACCTTCCAGGCCCACGTATAAGCATGACAACCATTCTCACGCGCAATCAAGACTTCCAGAGACAGAAGAGAATGCAGGAGCTGCGTCTGCAGAATGGAGGTGCGGCAACACCCACAAATCCAAGAACTGTTGCTCTTCAGAAGAGCACGAGTAGTTTTTCTCCTCACAGCTCGCCTCGGAGCTCACCGAAGCTACCGCATGTTGACATGGCTAAGAAAAATGCTCCCCCTGCTCCTCCACCACCACCACCTCCTCCTCCACCACCTCCTCCGCCTCCACCTCCCTCCAATGCCTCCTTCTCAGAGAAGAAATCTCCCTCCAGAATGATTGCGGAGGTCATCAAAAGGCAAGAGGAGACTTCCAAGAAACAGCACCACGGTTCCACCAAATCCAAGTCCAAAAAGAGCAAAAAGAGGCCTCCAAAGCAAACGGAGACGGAGAGCATATTAAAGGAACTGAAGAACGCTTTGAGACCCATCAATGACAGAGAGAACTTCAGACCATCCACACCTCAACGCTGCGCTCATGATGAACTCATGGCCGCCATCAGAGGCAGCAGCGTCAGAAATCTCAAAAGGGTGAGTACCACAAAATCCCTTAGGCTCTGTTCTGAAACCTAGACAACTTTCTTGTCGTCTAGTGACTTCTGGCTTGAAATGGAGATGGAATTACTTATTTGTAAATCCAAATATAGATAGCGACCCATACATCAACCACTCAAGAGAATCACTGTTGATTTCAATTAGGCTGGGATTAGCATGTTGCTAAGCTAATGCAAACAGTTAACGCACATTAGGTACATATATTGATGGATCCAATGGGATCAGAGGCCCCCTTTACACTGTTGGGTCTTGATGTCCAATTCTGATTTGTTGCCTATATCTGATTTGTTTGCCTGTCCATTTACACGTCCTTTTAATAGTGACCCATATCAGATTCATGTGTTTACACTTGCCATACATTTTACGACATGCATAAATGTGGCTTCTAGCATCTGTGCCACACTAGCCACAATGGAAGAAATTGTCTTGCTTTTGGCTCTGCAAAATATGTGAAGTTCGCCCAACTTCAAAATGATTTTGAGGTAGAGTAGGAGGAGGGAAAGGGCCGTCATCGCAGCTTGCGCCTATGGTTTATATATGGTGTCCTCCAGTGACTCATCTCCCCACAGGGCAAGAGGGCAGGTAACTTAAGCCGTTGACCACAGACCACTTTCAACATCCATGTTTCCTCTGTTGTTGTTGTTTACCACGTGGGCGTCTCCAAACACGCTCCTCCTTCTAAGTCATTAAACCGTGGAGAAGTACAACATTGTTGCAAGTTTAATAATGTACAAAACGGAACGCCTCAATGAATTCGATCTGCCTGTTTACATGATAGTCGCATATCCGATTTATATCTGATTTACTTCTTCATACGAAGGAGGATTTCTGAGTATCCCAATGCATGTGTTTTCACGATCATAGAACAGATCCAATCTGTGTCAAATATGAGCTAAAAAATTGGGTCACATTTAACTGGCAGTGTAAACGGGGTCAGATTCATGCAATGCTTTCTTTGAAGCTGGAAAAAAGATAGCTCACGCTGTCTAGGTTTTGGAGCAGAGCCACATATATTTCTGTCAATGTTTTTATGCTATTAAGATGGGGGTAACGCTGCATTAAATAAAAATGTACATTATTTTGCTAGCGCACATTGTACGTCCTAAGGTGAACAATTAATCCGTTCAAATCAATAAAAAGTTTGTTATAATGAAACATGCTTAGCCACACCTCCAACCATTAGTTAAAACCTTTAAAAGGAGGAGCACGAAAATAAAAGCCCACCCCCTGCTCAATATTTCATTTCATTTGGATATACATCAGCATACTGAAATGTATGCAGAAATTTCCGGTTTAAGTAGACCAGGGGTGGCCAACCCTGTTCCTGAAGATTAGGGCTGGGCGATACTGCAAAATTTGGTATCGATCCGATACCAAGTAAACACAGGGCCAGTATCACCAATATTGATACCAATACTGATACTTTTACTTTAAAATGAATGCGCATTGTGTGATGATTTATGAGTTGAATGCTCTTAAAGCAGCTGTAATTAAATGTGAATGTTAAACTCAGGGCAAATTTTAAACACTTTTAAGCCAAATAAAACCATTTATTCCATGGTCTGTTGAAATTCTTGATTCTGATTGGCTGGTGGGTGTGGTATATTTCGTTGAAACGCACAGGTAGTTCCAGTCAGTTTTGATCACAGTTGGAAATAAATGCGCTTCTCCCAAACGTTTTTAGTTACTATAGCAACTTGCTTGTGCTGCGCTTGAAATCAATGAGGGCTTTTAATGGCGGACGGGAAATTCTCAAAATTAGGAAAATACTCATAAACTATCCTACAAAATCAAGTTTTAAGAGTTTTTCAAGCGAGAATATAGTTATTTTAAAGTCAAATCGGCAGTTTGTGTGCATGGATAGCGCGTCTTTAAAAATTTGGAAGCTCCAGGCAGTCCGCGGCAGCTCCGCAAACGGCTCCCCCTGAGGGAAGCTTCACGTCGGTCAGACCATCTGAAGACCCGCGGCTGGATCTAATCTCCTGCATCTCTGTTGTTAAATCGGGATATACAATTAATCTTTTGGTGTATGTAGCGGTCAGTCTCTGGACATTTGAACCTATATAATTTTGTTCTCAGGTGTTTTTGACCGATCGCAAGTAAGTTTCATAATTAATTTATGACCGTAAATATCGCACTGATCCTGCGTGTTTGGCTGATTGCTTTTGTTTTAAAGAAGATCAATAAAGCAGAATGTTCTCCTACCTGTCCTGGTATGTTCTTTCATTATGCAAACTTTACCTATATTTAACAGCAGAGATTTTGGCTGCTTCAAAGATTCTAGAATACACTTTCTTGTCAAGACAAAGCCAATATACAGATCCTCCCTCATCAGAGAAGCAGTAGAAAGTTGACAAAAGAAAAGTGTGTCTGAGAATGTGTTATTTATCCACCTGTGATCGGACTAATCTTATATTAGCAGATATAAAGAGCACGTGCGCTCTCTCTCCCTCTCTCTGTCTGCTGCCTGTCAGTCTGTCACAGCTGATTCAGTGGAGGGACTAGAAAATCGATCATGTAAAAACGGACAAAAATTCGGACAAATATTGCGCTGCAAACAGCAAAACTATTTTAAACTTATGCCTACCTTGGCAAATGACCATGGAATAAGCGGGATAATCAACGGCTTGCCGTGCGTTAAAGGATTTTAATGCACTTCGCGGAGGCGACCACACTCCGCTGCGCGTCGTGTGGTCCTTAGCCTCCACGTCGTGCATTAAAATCCTTTAACGCACGGCAAACCGTTGATTATCCCTTACTTGTATTATTGGAATGATCTGGATTTGCAAACACAAACCTGTTACTAGAGAAAAATGATTTTTTTTACTCTCCTTCAGCCTGTGGTTTGTTTTTAAGAGTTTTTAAATGTCTTTTCCTACTAACATGCTACAGTAAAAGATAACTGACTTAAAATCCAGTTTTTTTAGCTGGAACTACTGTTCTAATCATGTATATTTTTAAATTCCAAAATAATTCATATAAATAGCAGATTTTATTGTGAAGATCTACCTTCCTGGAGATTTCAGATTCATCCCCTATCAAACATACCTACTTGTAATTATCAAGTGCTGTTCAGGTCCTAATTAATTGGTTCAGGCGTGTTTGATCAAGGTATGAGCTAAATTCTGCTGTAAGGTAGATCTCCAGGAACAGGGTTGAGCACTCCTGATGTAGACTTTAAAAAGAGAAAGCAAAACCATGTGCAACTGAGCAGAAGTTTGCCTTGAGCAATTATGCAAAAGGTCTTGAATGTATTAAAGGTATGCGGTCTCTCTAAGCCCAAGGAACTTGTGTGATTTCATGGCATTCCTGTCATTCTTACCACACCTTTGTGTCGCAAATCTACATTGGATGCATTCTTTAAAGACTGTGGTCTCCATAACAGAATAGCTGCAGATGCAGAAAATAAAACTCAGCTAGAGGATCAGTTCATTCGGTGCAGTGGAAAGTTGAACGTTACCCTCAGACAAGGGATCCTGACCTCAGAAATTCCTCACACTTAATGCTGCTATAAATAGAGGCCATCTCGATAAGGCCTTCTGGTGTTGTGGAAAATGAAAAGAGTTCGACTAGACAAGCCTCACTAATAATAACTTGTACAAGTAAACAAAACAAAAGCTAAATACTTATTTGTGCAGCATATAACAAGGTCTTAGTAATCTAATTCATGATAGTTGGTTGCAGGGGTGGATCCACCCCATATACCACAGTGTCCTAGAGTTCTAAAAAATAAAAGAGTTTCCTTAATCGATTAACAGCAGCGACTTTGTATTTTCATGACATAAAAATAGCGTATAGTGTGACGAGCGTCAGCGTCCCAATCATCTATCAGCGTCGGCCTGGAAAGCAAGGACGGACACCTGAAGGAGCTAGTCAGAAGCCAAGCGATCCCAGCTTCGAGTGATCAGGCGCCGGTCAGATAAACTGTGTAAGCCGTACATGTAGCTAAGGCCCCGTTTACACTAATGCGTTTTCTTTTTAAAACGCAGAAGTTTTGCTGTGGTTACGCCATCCGTGCCACACTATGCCGGAGTGTTCGAGCCTCGAAAAACGGAGCAATTTGGAAACGCTGGAGAGGCTGTTTTCATTCTAAAACGCTGCTGCTCTGTCTCAGTGTGGATGTGGGAAACGGAGGCGTGGCTGCTGAGATTCGCTACTCGATTGGGGCTTTTGGGTCATTGCGTAACCTTCTCTTATTCGTCAAGCCCCTATCACATGACTATAACGCCACCGGAAGACGGCAGACCAGCCTTCACTGTAAACAACAACATGGACACAGAAATGGGAGCGTTGTTTGCACTATTATCCATTTTAGTCGTCATTTTGGAGTTAAACTCTGCATCATTGTGCAGTTAAACTCAACCTCATCATCTGTCCACAAAAAGACCTCTCTTGCTTTCAACCAGCGTTTCGTTTAACCAGCGTTTGTTGACTAACAATAACCAAATGCTGATCGAGACACATGCTTCCTGTTTATACTTATATAACGCGCATGCCCACACTGTAAAGTTGAGTTAACTTAAAATTTTAGAGCAACCAGCTCCAAAGACATTTTGAGTTTATTAAGCTTCAGTGGTTGAAGTTGTGACAAATTATTTTTTAAAGTTGACCGAAAAGGCTGGTTTAAGTCAATTATACTTCACGGAATAATTTGGTACAACTTTAAACACTGAAGCTTAATAAACTCAAAATTTTGCTTTAAAATTTTAAGTTAACTCAACTTTTTATTTTTTGAAGATATGGAGAAATAAAAATTTAAAGTCTCCTCAACTGAATCTTTCACTTTCATTGAACAAACAGTTCCAAACTTGCAGTTGAATCATTTTTATGAGTAAATTCAACTCAGAGCTCAAAAATATGTCCACCTAACTTACAATTTTAAAGTTGGATTTTTTACAGTGCAGAGTGCGCGAATGGTCACATGATATACGTTTCTGGTGGAGTAGTGTGGACGGAGATATGTTCAGAAACGCTGGGTGAAAGTGTGGACGTGCTAAAACGCCATTTTAAAACTAAAACGCACTAGTGTAAACGGGGCCTAAGAAAGATGGAGCGTTCCAGGTCACTAACCACCGTTTCCTATAGATTATAGTCTGTGAACTCTGCACTTGAGCACATCCACACTGAGAGTGAGCACAACGCACCACCGGAACTTCGCGAACCTTTAACCAGATTGTTTACATCTTATCTTTGTCCAATAAAACCACCCTGTGGGGTTTGTTCACCTGTATTTCCGTTGTTGCGCTACATACCCATAAATGATAGAACAAAATCTCATCTTTCTATTAAAGCATAGTCGGAACAAACGACTCTTATGAACTACTTTGTTTTAGTGTATCAAATATTCACTATTTATATTCAATATTTTTAATATTTAAATTTAGTGCAACCAGCGAGATCCTCACACACTCAATCCGGCTCTTTTAACAAAGCGAAGCAGTTTATTTTGATATATTTGTGTATATTATTGACTAACAGCTTAACTGTAAACCATTTTCAAAAGTACGTTGTTTAGTAGCTTGCATTCTCAAGATTGTCCATTTAATTGAACATTTAATTGATCTGAGTTTCCAATCCAGATATCAGGTTCACGTTAATCACACTTTATTTATTCTTTACAGGACAATGTGAAAATGTGCACCCCAGTGTATACAACGAACAAGAATAGCGTTCCTTGAATCTACAAAAACCATGCAGTGTTGCCACCCCTCATAATCTGAATGCCACCCCATGAATAGTTTTCTAGATCCGCCCCTGGTTGGTTGCACTACAGACAAAAATGGAGGATCTGACCTTTTATTTCATTGCAGGTGGAGGTTCCTAAATATCTTCGGTAACCAGGCTGTAGGATCAAGCAGCAAGGTGTCGCTCCTGGTTCAATACAACATCTGTGAATACCATGTGCTTTCCTCAGAATTACACCAAGGTTTAAAACAGCTGATTATTGCAGGTGTTTTGGGTTTTAAAGCCAATCATGTAAATGATTGATCACAACAAGAGCATGTTTTACATTTAAAGGTCCTGTGAAATGAATCCTGAGTTAGTTTTAAGGATATCTACATGCTAGTGTGCTCCAAAATAGTACGAATTCACATTTAGAAGATATAAATCTTGTATAAACATCCAAAGATTGCAGTTTGGCACCTCCGCCTAAATGACGTCAACTCATACTTCAGTTTCTCATCAAATCTTGACCAATCAAATACTCTACAGCAGTGGTTCTCAAACTGGAGTACCACTAGTGGTACACAAGCTTCCTTCTAGTGGTGCGCGGAGGAATCGCTGAATAATTAAAGTAAAAAATGTAACACACTTTTAACCCTTTGACGCATGCGATAACACCAATGTGATCAGTAAATTGATTTTAATAGGCTACACCTTTTATTTTATGTTCAGTTTTCTAATGTTTTCTAAATGCTAATTTCCTCTCCATTTTTGTAAGGCTTGTTAGGGCGTATCATGCATTTTTATATCCCAATGTTGACAGGTATAGTTTAATCACTCACTTTTCTGACACACAAAGCCTACTCTAACACGTAATAAGCAGATCTCTAACTTAAATATGTAAATCCAAATCACATATTTAAAATACAAGTAAATTCTTCAGATTTCAAATACATGTTGCGTGTATATATGACATTTGTATATTTAAAAATGCCTTGATGAATAGGCTACTATATATACTATATATGATAATACTTTACACTTAAGTACAGCGGTTTTCTTTTTACTGTTTAAGAAGAGCGTCATTTTTAAATAACTTTTAAAAACACATTTAATTTAAATGTTGATGTTTTGTTATTAATTTGTTTTCACCTGTAAGCACAGTGCAGTTTTAATGTTCACACTATTTATAATGTTTAAAGTGGCTGACAATGATACATATTAAGAATTAATCTGCGTCGTTTTTGAACTGTGCAGAGCTGTAGCTGCTTAATTACGCCTAATACGCTACTGCATTTCAATATGGCGGTCATTCTGGTGGTACTTGGAGAGACAACTTGTTTTCTGAGGTGGTACTTGGTGAAAAAAAGTTTGAGAACCACTGCTCTACAGCACAGTTCTCAAACCCGGTTCTGGAGATCCGGTGTCCTGCAGAGTTTAGCTCCAACCTCCCTCAACACACCTGCATGGATGTTTCTAGAAAGCCTAGCAAGAGCTTGATGAGCTAGCCTATGTGTGTCTGATAGCGATTACAGCTAAAATCTGCAGGACACCAGACCTCCAAGATTGACAACTCCTGCTCTACAGCATCTGACATGCCTTTAAAACCTTCTCATTTGATTAGACTAAAACTATTGGCTGCTTTTATAAAGGGGAGGAGCTACTATGTATAGTAGCTCCTCCCCTTATCCGATATATGTCTATTTCTGTTGATTTCTAATAAATCAATGGACATTTTAAAGAACTTCACGGGACCTTCAGGCTTTCTGTATCGAGTATGACCTGGAAATTTGCACTGTATTATTAATTTTTAGATGATTACTAGAGTTGTAATGAGTTTCTGCTGTTGTTGTGCTTGTACTTCATTTTTATCATTTTTAAACACATCATCCACGTCTGTATAAATGTAAATATAAGACTTGATTTAAAAGACTACGTGTCATTAAATGGCATCATTTCTGCAATACAATGTGTGTTACTGTAACTTACCAAAGCATTGCAAATATCAGATTACCTCATCATACTGTGCCAAAAGAGTGTTAGTTGTATGAATATCACAGCCTCTTAATCCATACCCTGTACGTGCGTTTATTTTGGAAGCCCTCCCTAGGACTAAATCCACTCGGCAGCTGTTGACTGTGAATGGAGAAATGTTTTTAGCATCAGCAAGGCTCGTGTTCAGGCAAACAGCGCAGATCTGATGTGCACTTTCCCATGACGAAGGTTACATGTTATAGTTTTAACAAATGCATATCCAAGCACACGATAGATTTATTAAGCCAGAAACTTGGGGGAACTGAAATCCAAGCAGGTTATGATGGAAGTGGAACTTAAACACTTCCTTAAATAATTCAATACCGATTCAATCTCCTGATTGAGTTCGCAAGTTATGATTTAACTCATTCTGGGGTCGAATAATATTGTTTTGTATGACACTGAAAGCATTTCCATTCTTGATGTCTGTCTAAATTTAGCACACTAAAGGCAGAACAAAATGTCTAATGCAATTAGCTGGCTGGCTAAACCCCAGTAATACCATATCAGACTGTGCTGGGTTTTAAAAATAATCATAACGTTATTTTTTACTGTATCATGGTCTGGATTAACGGCACAAAAACACTATAGTGATTCACCATAAGGCAAAACTGCTCTTGCACATTTCAAGTAAACTATTGTATTCGGTTGTTAAGACTGAGGTAAAATATGAAAATGAATGAGGAAATATCAGTCTGCGGGATTATATTTCTATTTGCACACAATATACACAATTGTTTCTTTTGTACTGCATGTAAATGACTGTCTTTAGTGTTGAATGAAGGCAGTGAAGGAGCTGCATGTTGATGAAGGAGCTTCTGGATAAACCTTTGCATTCATTCTGCCATGTTACTGTAAAATAGAAGCAGAAAACACCACCAAACAAAGACGTCTATACAAACTTTAGGTTCAGTCTGTCTTTGTTTTGACAAACACAATCACAGAACAGCTAATCAGCCTGCAAAGTCAATGAAACTATAGTTTAGCTGCCGGCTACTGAGAGGAATCTGAATGTTCTGGCATTTTGATCAATGGACTTTTGCAAATCTTTGATCATTTTTTTTAATACTGTACTTCAGATTATATGTAACCCGTGAAAATCTGACTAAATAAATAAATAAATAAATATATAACATTTTACTCCTGCAAGCATATTTTCAAATAGGAAACAAAAATGGCCTTGACATTTAGGAAAATGTAATAAAATATATAAATATTTAAAAACTGCGTACATATATATTCACAAGTCTTGTTCATTTTGGTTTGGCTAGGAGAAAACGCAGGCTTTTGAATACATTTAATTACATTTAGGAAATTGTAACACTATATTTTTAAAAACCTGCATTTTTTTCCAAGCCAAACCAAAATAAATAAGACTTTTTTTCAGAAAAAGATAAACTTATATTAGGAAATTCTGTTACATTACATTACATTTTCATTCTGTGCATTCAATTACATAGAAGAGGCTAATAATTTTACCTTCAACTGTATAATATATTACACACAATTCTAAACAGGTTATTATAGATAATATATAATGACCATTTATAATATTCTGATTCTGAAGTTTTGGGTTAAATTTAAATGGAGACAATTATTTTCAGAAAAATATCCTTATGGCAGTAAATATACATAAAATGTACCCCTTACAATTTCTGATAATAAATTATAATTATAAACCACCTGCATTAAAAAAAACAGACATTTCAATGTTAAATCACAATCACTAGAGACATAAAACAAATAAAACAACCAAATACACACCGTTTCTGTAAATATTAACATTTATTTAGTGTACAATTTTTAATAATTCTTTCAACCTCATTTCAAAGGTTTCAAGTCTCAATGCAAAGCAACCCTGGTTGAACGAAGAATGAAAAACCGGAAAGGATATTTTTATTTGCTCGATAGTACTGTTAAAAACAGTGGAACTCTGAAACCAGAGCCTTTCTCTGAATTAGTACAGCGTCACAGTGCATTATTAGTAAAACATTGAGAACGTACAACCGTCCGCTATATTTTATTCATTTTTTTTTTTTTAAATGGCACACATGAACCCTTATCAGACCAACAGGAATAAAAAAAACATGCCCATGAGATTTGTTGTAATGCCAGTAAAAATCAAAACTACCATGTGCAAACAGGATATTTCCATTAACTGTAGTGTTCCTCACATCTAATATAGTAGCTATAGCACACAAAGTGTAAACATAACCGCCGTATTGTGCCGTATTCCCACTTTTTTTTCGTTTCTGATTCGTGCAAAAATATAAACGACTCAATTTTACAAATTAGCAATGGAGCTAAATAGGTTGTTTTTTCAATTCGTTAAGAAAATAACCGCACTAAACTACGTTCTGAATAAGAAAAGGAAGAGAAAAGGTATGAAAATATAGTGTTCTTGCTTTGAGTCACGATATCGACGTTTACGCCTTGTTCCTTAGAGTCGTCCTCCCTTCAACGAATGACAAACAAACAAAATCCCAAAACATTCAACTCTACGAATCAAGAAAACTTGATGTAAAATTGCACGTTAATCGAGGAGAGGGGAAAAAAACATGATACATGACAAATTTTTACAGATTAAATGAGGTATTGCACAGATTAATACAAAAAAAAAAAAAGCTTGAAGGCAACAAAAATGTACAGCAAATCGGTCGTCCATTTACATTACAATTTTAAAAGGTGTCGAAAGACGAGAGCCGTTGTAGTGTCTTAATTCTTTTGGTCAGCCTTGGTCATCATCAGTCGTCCCAATCTTCATCATCCTCAAAATCGTCAACGTCATCATCATCGTCGTCGTCATCTATGAAACCACGGATTGATTGTTAACTTTAACATAAACCTATATGATCAGGTTTCAAGGGGACCTATTGTGCGAAAATCCCCTTTATAAGGGGTTTAACACAGTTGTGTGGCAGCAGTGTGTGAAACTAACAAGCTACTAATGGTGAACATGTATTAATTTTATTTGTTATAATCACACTTGATAAAAACAGACTGCCGAAACACTTTAATGCCTTGTATGAGTCATCAGAAGGGGAAAAGCCCCACCCATTGGTGACCATCTAGTTTATAGGTGCGCTCGACTTGAACCACGGATGCAGCCGGCAATCAACGAGATCTGCCGAGCGCAGGCGGGGGAGTAGCTGCAAACGAGGCTGTCAGGTCTCCGACACCTAGGGGCTCGTATTTTGCTGCATGATGATAAACGACAAGATCAATAATTTATTTATTAATCCAAATTACAATAATCCAAAAAGATTGACCAAAAGGACGTTCCCAAAATAAGGGAGCTACACCTTCAGTGGAAGTTTCACAGAAAAAGCAAGATATCAACGTTGCTTTAAAGTTTCTTAATTTTTTTTCAAAACGGCTTGACAGGATAAAACTATTATGTAATTGTATAAATTATTTTAGAACTATTTTGTAGAATAATTATTTCTCTCAACTAGTAAAGAAAACATTACGGTAAATGTCAAGATCAATGATGACTATAGTATTATATTATAGTCTGTAATGCTGCGTTCACACCAGACACGGTAGAAGCGTCAACCGTGAGTGATTTATATGTTAATTCAATACAAAGGCACGAATAGACATCCTGCGGTGCGATGACACAATTGGCGACGAATGACACGATTGGCGACAAATGACACGATAAGCGACAAATGACACGATTGGCGGTGAATGACAGGATTCAAGATGAATGACAGGATTCGCGAAAAAGACACGATTCGCACAAGACACGATTCGCGCATAAGACACGATTCGCACAAAAGACACGATTCGAGCAAAAGTCACGATTCGAGCAAAAGTCACGATTCGCGCAAAAGACACGATTCGCTCAAAAGACACGATTCGCGCAAAAGACACGATTCGCGCAAAAGACACGATTCGCGCAAAAGACACGATTCACGCAAAAGACACGCCGCGAGTTGAGCGGTTTGAGCGTTTGACGTGCGTATCGCATGTTTCGCACGAATCACTTGAGTTCGAAAATCTGAACTTCAGCAGACATTGTCGCCTCGTTAACCAATCAGGAGCTTGCTCTTGTGGGAGTGTGATTATGACGTAGCGCCTGTTGTTGGGTGTCCCGGGGGAAAATCCTCCTGCCGACACCGACAACAGTTCATCTACCTGGGCTTGGCTCAGTCAGAAGCACCGCTGAAAGCCTCCATCATCCAGGGTAAGTTTCTGGAGGAGTTTATGAGCTCACAGAGCTGGGTGCACATCTGAAAGTATCTAATGGACTCAGCTGAATGATACAGCTCCAAACAAACTGACGCTGTTTTTCAGCCTTCATAAAGCACATAAACACAGTTATTCTTTCTATAAAATCCATGTTAGCCATTTAGCAATGAAGCTACATCCACCAGGCCATAGACAAAAGCCCTGTCCATTACGTGAATCCGCGTCTGTTCTGAAGTGAATTTGACGTGCGAATGAAGTGAGTAAATTCAAAATGTTCAAGCGTCTTTTTACGATTGGCGCGAATAACATGATTCTCGCAAAAGACACGATTCGCACGAATGACACGATTGGCGCGAATGACACGGAGCGTGTTGTTATAATAGCGCGATTTATCTGCGCTTGCCACGTCTGGTGTGAACACAGCATTAGACTTATTTGAGTTGATATTTGGTTACACTAAAAATATATATTTAAATCGTGTATGGAGCTGTATAGAGTAAAGGGTCTGTATGAACATGTCAAAAATAAACCTATGCAAACAATCTAGCCTTTATAAACAGGTTATTTAACAAAACAAGATGATTTGGCCTACTGCTGTAAAGTATTTTAAGTCTTTTAATGAGCATGATGAGTACAAGATAGAGATGGCATAAAACGTTAATTGTTTATTTGGTAGTTGCCCACTAATAAATGCGAAAGCACATGGTTGTTGTAAAGGGGGGGAAACCAGCCAATCGTGTAATATCGGTGTCGTTACCACAGTACCTGGAGTGCCCTTTTAGATGCTGCACCAGCTAAATCAATCGTCTGATCTTGGAGCGCTGTCGCGGTACTTTGATGCCACGTGATAGTTACGCGGCACAGCGTCAAGGCGGATATTTTTTTACCCAGCATGCACTGCGTTGACAGATTTTGATCGATCTGCGCAGGACTGCATGAAGTCGAATGCACCTAATATCAGCCACTATGCTGACAAACAGGCATATATAGCTCCGCCCTCTTTTAAAAAGAGCACAACCTCATTTAAATTTAAAGCGACAGTCACCAAAACGCCACAAATAGGCTCAAAGTCTAATAGGGTCAGTTTCAAAGAGTTATAAAACATTAACTGTGTGGTATTTTGAGCTGAAACTTCACATACACACTCCGGGGACATCAGAGACTTATTTTATATTTTGTACAAAGGGGCGTAACAGGTCCCTTTTAAAAGCAGCCTGGCTCACCTGAACAGTGGATTACTTTGCTTCGGTTCTTCATGGCCTCCATCAGCGCTCCCACAATCCCATCTGAAGGTGCAAGAGAGGCCGGAGGAGACTCTGGAGCATCAGATACCTGAAAATGAACATTCAGGATGTTTTTGATGGACTGGTACAAAAAAAATACAATAAGGAGTCTGGGGTTTGGAGTCTGGGCCAAGAAGAACAATGTCCACTGCTAGCTTTAAACTGAAGGACTTTAATCTTCGCTAGTCTACTCACAGTTTTAAGTTGAAATCCCTGCCGTATTTGGTCTAAAAGTGCACCACGGCCTCCAGCCGACACGGGTGGCTTGTTGTTTTGGTCCACTTTCTTCAGCTGCGCCCCTTCTCGAATTTGGTCCAGAAATGCGGATCTACCTCCCGGAGAGTCTCCGGAGTCCGCATCTTGCGGTGGAGGAGGTCCAGGTGGAGGTGGTCCTGGAGGAGGAGGAGGGGGTGGCGGCGGCGGTGGAGCTCCACCCATTGAAGGAGGTGCTGGTGGAGATATGGAGGCCGCGTGGGGTGGTGGGGGTGGTGGAGGAGCCTGCGTGGGGCCTCTGCTTGGTGGTGGTGGAGGAGGAGGTGCGCCCATGCCTGGTCTGGAGGGTGGAGGTGGAGGAGGGGCGGAGGTGGGCGCTCTGGATGGAGGAGGTGGAGGAGGTGCTCCTCTGCCTCTGGAGGGAGGTGGGGGAGGAGGAGCCGAGTTGTGGGGAGGAGGAGCCGAGTTGTGGGGAGGTGGAGGAGGTGGAGCTCCTCCTCTGGATGGTGGAGGAGGAGGAGGAGGAGCTGGAGAAAGATTGTAGATGTGAATTTAAAACAAATATTTATAGTCTACAAAGTAAGGAATGTGTTATGACAGACTGTTTAATTATTACTGCAGGGATGGGCGATTCATTGTCAACTCTTTGTGCATTTTGTCAGTAAAGCCAGTTCTAGTAAAACTCCAGCATGTGCTTTCAGAAGGAGCAGAATACTCTAGATAGTTGTATCATATCGTTTCCTCATAGCAAACTAATGGTAAGAGGGGAGTAGTTAAAAATAGTGTCAAACTGACATCAGACAAGCACCACCACTGCAAACAGAGGCAATTGGTTTAATTGAAGATTACCAAAACACATTTTTTTAGTTCATCAAGTTGTACAGATAAACTTTTCATCTTAAGAAAAACAATGAGCACTACCAAAATACGGCGCTCACTGAGCAGTATAGAGTCCCCTTCACTATACTGGGGCGTTAGGACCCACACAGACCACAGTTTGAGCGCCCCCTGTTGGCCTCACTAACACCACTTCTGCCAGCAACCGAGCTTTCCCATGTGGTCTTCCATCCAGGAACTGACCAGACGCAGCTCTGCTTAGCTTCAGCTGCCGGCAACATATAATAACATGCTTTTACTCCAAAATCATAACTCGATCTTCATAGCTCGATCAACGTTCTGTGAATCGAATGTGTAATTGTGTTATTATTAGTCATGCTGAATCAATAAGAAGTTAAAATCTTCGATATTTAATGCAGTGTTATGGGGATTTCCTCATGAAATTTACTACTGAAAACACAACTGTGCTTACCTGACAAGATGTGCATGACAATCCGATTTATAATCAAATGCGTTGGCAATATCATTTCAACGAATCGCCTAGCCCCATGAATTAAAAAATAATGCTAACGGATAGTATATACCTACTGGTATTTTAGAGTTACATTTATTATTGACAGGCCTGGATCAAAACACACTTCGTAAAATGATGTTAAATTATCGTTACTGAATATTGCACACCACTCTTAACCCAATGCACAAACACACATAAGTACTTTCTGTTCTATTTAAGGCACTTTTTCGATGTGCAGTATGGTCCGGCATGGCTTGACTAGACTAGTTTGCTTGGTTTACTTCATTGCCTTTTCAGAATGCTTTCGTTTAGAGTGCTTAAAGTGGGCGGGATTATATAGCGATTATAGTTGCACCGCCTCTCGTGCTGTGATTTTCCTACTATGAAGGTCATAAGCAGTTTCATCCAACATTCTTTAGAGTGTCTTATTTTGTGTTCAACAATAAAGACATTAACGAAAGTTTAGAACCACTTAAGTGCAAATAAATGGCAAGGATATTCCCATTTTTTGATGAATCATCCCTTCAAACAGGGCACGAACTTCATTTTAATCACTGCAAACCCATGCTAATGCGGAAAGTAACCTACCACACCACCTTGGAGGTCCTGAAGGGCAAGTTATTAAACATTATTATAACACAACAATCAGTCATTTGTAATATCACACCTAGAAGCATACTCTTGGACTCACCTTGTCGTCGCATTTCGTTTTTGACCGCCTCTACTCCTCCCTGCTTCTCGATGAGGTCGTAGATGACTTTAGACGTCTCTTTGTCTTTGAGCTCGGCCTCAGAAATGCCACACATGTCGAACAGTTTCTTAAGGTCTGGGTCCAGGTTATTCAGCTGAGGGGAGATAAAGAACTCATTAGGAGAATGCAAAGACTTTTGTTAAAATAATATTAGTAAATAACTTTATTATAAATAATATATTATGTTATTATAAAAATTATACATTTAATATTGATTATTTTATTTGTTTTGAATCATTTCTATTCTTCATTCATTCATTCATTTTCTTGTCGGCTTTTCATTTTCTTGTCAGCTTATCACTTTATTAATCTGGGGTCACCACAGCAGAATGAACCGCCAACTTATCCAACATGCGTTTGAAAAGAAAATGAATGAACGAATATTTATATAGTAAATATTTTTTTTAAATAAAGTGATTTTTTATTTTGTTGTGGCATTATATATATCTCATTGTAGGTGAGACTCCAGTTGATAATCAGAATAGCTATAACAATGCACTAAAAACGCTACATTTTAGGATGTGTTTTTTTAACTAATAATATAATTTAGTAAGGATACATTCAATTGCTCATTTATTTATGAATGCATGTAATATTAATGCTACAAAAAAAGAAATTGTTTAGAAAATAAGTTAGTCTGAACATTTTATTCATCAAAGAATCCTGAAATAAAAGGACAAATAAATTGTCAGTTTCCATCACAGGAATAAAGTGCCTTTTAAAAGTATACTGAAACCAGAAACAGTTAACTTAATTTTTTTCTGTATTTTTAAATCAACTAAATTCTGACTTGGTGTGCATAAGAGACATTCTGAAAATAATAATATTAATAATAATAATCCTAGGGGAAAAAAACAAAACAAAAACATTATGACCTCCAAACTTCCAATAACCAACAACAATAATAATAATAATAATAGTAATAATAATAAACACATGTAATATATATAAATAATAGTAATAATATTAATTAAATTAATAAAACATGAACATATATAATAAAAACATATATAATAAAAATCATAACAATAATAACTATATAAATGTACAGTATAAATAATAAATT
>CAIGQQ010002477.1:11137509-11179544 GCA_903798035.1 Danio albolineatus
ATCTGTCATTTAGGGCAGGGCTATCAGAACTGAAAGGCGGGGCTATTACTCGTTTAGAGCGGAGCATTCGGTCTTAAAATCCGAGGCTAATAGTCATTTAGGGCGGGGCTATCAGTTCTAAAGGAGGGGCGATGAGTCATTTAGGGCAGAGCAGTCAGTCCTAAAACGCAAGGCTAATAGTAATTGTACGGGGGTATCAGTCCTGCAAAGCACGGCTATTAGTTAGTATGGACGAAGGTATCTATCACTTAGGCCAGGCCTATCAGTAGTGAAAGGCAGACATATTAGCAAATTAGAGTGGAGCTATTTGTGATTTAGGGCAGGGCTATCAGTCCTGAGAGTCGGGGCTATTAGTCATTTAGGGTGGAGCTATAAGTCCTGAAAGGTGAGGCTATATGTCCTTTAGGACTGGGCCATCTGTGTCTCGTGTCTGCCCAGCTTTTGTCCATTTGTCAATCTTCATTTTGTTAACAGATTTTCTTTCAGTTCTCAGTAAGATATTACAAGGCATGGATTTGTTAGAAAACAATTACATGTACCACTTTGAGAGGATTTTATCAGCTGTGTTTGTGTGTAGTTGCACCAGAGCTAATGCAAACTTTAGATCACTAATTTACATGTGTATTAATCACCTAGTCCTAGACAGTCACTGGATGACCCAGTCTGGGTGTAAACAGCAGCTCCACACACCCAAAACAAAGACAACTGCATTACAAAAAGCAGATATTCGAAGTCAAAATGAGCTTCAGCTCCGCTCAGTGTTTAGGATACCGTGACTCAAGCAGCAGATTTTCCAGTAGAGCTGGATTTCTGCCTCTGGGTGGATGATCAATCGCCGAAATAAACTGTTAACATAAATTAATTTGTTGGGAAGTGTGGCTATGATGACAAGTGACTGAGGGTCACATAAAAAGACCATCACAACTGGGAATATATGGATGCATGTTTATAGATTATATTCAGTGCATATTAAAAAAAAAAAGTTTTTAATTTTAATATCTGCACCTCAAAATCTAAAATCACAAAAGGCAAAATGTAAATAAAACAAATCTAATACACAACAAATGTGTAAATAAATACAAATAAAATGAAAATAAAAATGTAAAAAAATAAAAATAAATAAAAATACAAAAATAAAAATAAACAAATAATATCAAATAAAAATAATACAAATAAAACAAATAAAAACAAATAAATATTAATAAATACAAAAAAAGAATAAACCATAAAGCACAATATGTTTTAATTATTAATATATTATTAAATTAATATTAATAATAATAATTAATAATTAAATTATTAATATAATTAATATAATTCAAAAATACAATAAATATATTTTATATTTTATATTATATATTATAAACTTAACATAAAAAGACAAAATAAATTAAAGATATAAATTAAAGATGAACAATATATATATTTAAATAATAGAGGCGACTTGAATTGTATTTCTAAATTTCAGAGTTATAGTTATGTGCTCGGGTAAAACGTCATTTTCGATTCATTCTATGTTGATGACATTCCTGTCAAATTTTACACAATAAAGTATAAAATCAACAATAGTTTTAACTCATCTAGACAAAATTATCGTTACTGTAAGTCATTAATAAACAACCTACCATTAGGCGGCTCACGTCTTTTTTCTGCAAAACAAAATTAAGATAACCATCACTTCTAAATTCACAACTCTTTGGGAGTTTTATTAGTGAAGGAGTAAGATTTGATCTAGTTAGTGGCGTGAGAAAGATCAGAGGGTTTTTTGGAGTTTAATATTAGTGGGAAAAAGACTGAGAAGCACAATCGTCTGCTTGTCCCGGCAGGAGCTGCTGAGTCAGTCCACACAAACAGAGGAAGCGGTTAAAGAGCAAAGCTAATCAGAAACAGACCCCACAAAAAAACATCCCGCAGACATCAAACAGCAGAAGCACACATACACACACACACACACGACACCCAAAACTGGAGGAGTGGCAAATTAAAGCGACAGTTCTCCCCAAAACTTCAAATGTGCTGCTCATTTGTCATCCAAGAGGACATAGGGATGCTTTTTATTTCAGTAGAACTTTAAAGAAGATTAAGCCAATGGGTGATGGCACTTTTAGAGGAAAAAAAAAACATATACAAGATAAACAAAATTAATATACGCTGCAAAACCTGACCAAAAGCACTGCCGAGTTTCAGAAATTGAACATCATTTAAAGCTTAAATTGACAGATAATTTTTCTGCAATTTCAGTATTTAAAGTGAAAAATAGTAGTATTTTATTAAACATTTGATGTAAACAATGAGAAAACATTCAAATTTAATACGCAAAAATTTCAAATTCATGTTCAGTTATAATTAAAATAATTAAGAGACCATTTACATCCTCAGCTCTCTCTTAATTCATGATTTACAGGCATTAATAATTATCATTATTATTATCATTATCATTATTGTTTTTATTACTACTACTATATTAATTGGTTAGATTCTGCACATAACTAATGACATTTCTTCCACATTTCAAATAAAAACTATTGTCATTCAGTGCATGGTTTTGCATTAAATAACTAAAAACATGCCATGTTGTTCATTTTCAAGATGACAACACTAATGATTTTACTTCAGATGAATTTAAATGACCCTGGATTTTAAAATTACAACAAAGAAAATATGTTATTCTGACCAAATATAATTTTCTGAAAATATTTAATATAAATGATAAATAAATAGGTATTATATATAAACTCTATATGTAAATAGTATTTAATAATAATTTATAATGATCACAGTTGTAAATTTGGCACAAATGTGTTCCTTTAAAGAATATTTTACTCAAACCTAAGCCTGTACAATCCATAAAATCCAGAGGAACTAACAACATTCAAGCCGTCTCACAATTTTTAAACAGTTTCTGTGAGATAACAAACCACTCGGAGCTGTGATGTGCTCAAAACCAGCCTGGAACTACTCTAGCAGTGTGTTTATCAGAAAATAACTGCACACCTCAGCCAACTAGAATCGTCTACTGTAGAATTAAAGTCACCTTGGATGACAGGAGTAAAATTAAATGAACCGCACATTGTCAAGGTTTTAGCAAAATACAGAGAGACACCATAGAATAAAATACTATAGTAATGTATAATAAATACTGTCCTTCTTAACCAAAGTATAGTCAATTTCGTGAATGAATCTGCTGTGGTGATTCTATAGCTGCTATTGCAACCATTGCTATGCCAGTAATATAAACAAACTACGCAATACTGTAGTTTTCCACAATTATATGGCATATTACACTACAATACACCACTGTTTACTGTACAAAAAACTAAAGCGCAATACAGTATTTATTACTGTATTAGTTTGCTATAATATTTATTAGTACAGCATGATGTATTAATACTTCAATTATTGTTGTAAATACTTTAATATATACTGCATAAACTATATAATACACTTTACACTATAAGGTCCAAAAACACTATATTATAGTTTGTTTAGATATGAATACATGTGAATATGTGTGAATACATATGAATTCCATCTACAATTCGTGACCTTTTGTGAATTATAAGCTTCTATCTGCTTTCTGAATGATTTTGACATATTAAGCTTTTGCATTTTATAGCAAACAGTACATGTGTAACATTATTATTTTTAAAATAAAAAGTCTCAAAATGTAAACAACTTATTAAAAAAACATCCCGTAATGTAAATAAGTTGTCAATTAATATGTCAATACTTCAATTTTGACCAAATGTCAGATAGAAGCTTATAATTCTAAGGTGATAAAATACGTTACTGTCGTAAACACTATAATATGTACTGTATAATAGACTTTACTGTAGTATGGTTTAGAAACACTATAGTATTTTTTTCATATGGGTCTTGAAGGGAGAGAATAGAGGCTGGAGGGTTTACCGGTTCTCCTGGATTTTCTTCCGACAAGTTCACCGATTGCAGACCTGAAGCGCTTTGCTTCTTCCTCGTTGGCGAAGTTGAGTCCAATCTGACAATTCTGAGAATAAATAAATGAATAAATGAATAAACATTCAAACAAACAAATAAACAAGCAAATAAATAAATAAAATAAATAAAAATAAACACATTAAAATTCCCGTGAAGGACTTTGAAATGAGCATGTATTATTTATTCCATGTTTGATGTTATCTCAACTGAAACATGAGGAGAGGGCAGGGCATAGAGTAGCCCCTCCCCTTTTTATAATTCAGCTAATGGCGTTTAGGTTTTTTTTAATAATGATTTTTTTCGTGGTTTTCACCTTTACATGGACACGACAGTATAGAGTATTCACAGGAAAGCAGGATCGAAGGATCGGCATAGGACCACGAGGCGGGAATCGAACTCGGGTCGCCGTGAATATTAGTTTAATCACAGCTCAGCCAGTGAGAGGCTGCATCCGAAACCGTTTAATACTCAGAAGGTGCTGCATTTGAATTTAAACGTACTACTCGACGATAGAAAAGTACGTCCTATACAGTACAAACGTGAGCAGCATGAACGGAATTCGGACATACTACATCTGTCATTTTGCCATGATCACATGACCTACCCTCGGTAAAGGCTAGAACGGATATGCGGCCGGCCGGAAGTCCGATATGCACATTAATGTAGCGGCATTTTATATGACACTGTATAACAATAATTAATATTTCTACAATACTGTGACGGTTGGGTTTAGGGTTGGGGTGGGGGTAGGCGTAAAAAAAAAAAAAAAATTATTGGGTAATTTAATAGATAACGCAAATAATACTCGGTACAACTACTGTTTTCAGGTTACTGTGACGGTTGGGTTTAGGGGTAGACGATAATAAAATACAATGAATGGGAAATTTAACAAATAATATAAGTAATTCTCGTTAACTTCCGGCTGCAAACGTATCTGTTCTAGCAACTACCCCTACCCTCGTGAGTTGTGTAGCTTCACTCCTATTCATGAATTCTCTCACGGCATTATGGAATAGCACAGCATGCATGGGATGCGCACTTTAAAATCTCGCCGGAAGTCATCAGACATACTACTCGACTCGCATACTGATTTTAGCGTACTATATAGTAGGGAAGTATGCAGTTTCGGGTGCAGCCAGAGTGTTTCAGATCAAGTGCATCAAATGAAAAGCAAATGAGAAGGGGGCGGGGCGTGTCAGACACTAGAGAGCATTTGATTGGTCAGAAGATGCGATGAGAAACTGAAATAAGAGGTGACGAAGTAAATAATGATACATTAAGGGGGAAGTGACAAACTGCAAACTGTCATCGTTTTGGGGCACACTAGCTTATAGATATCCTTAAATCTAACATACTGAAACCAACTTAATTATTGAATGTCTTTGGACCTTTAAAGACACTTTATATCATAGGTCTCAAACTGGATTCCTGAAGGGCCGCAGCTCTGCACAGTTTTGATCCAACCTCAGTCAAACACAGCTGATACAACTAATCAAGGTGTTCAAGACTACTAAAGCAGGTTTAAGTTGGAGCTAAACTATGCAGAGCTGCGGCCCTCCAGGTATCGCGTTTGAGACCATTGCTTTATATAAACCTGACATCAATCAAATCTCATATGAATCAAACAGGAAAGCTTTTAGGGTTCGAATCTGCACTGATGAACGCACTCTTCGGGATAATATAACGTGTATGAATGTGTTTGAGAATGTGTCCTGAGGTGAAGTATAAGCACACAGGGTCAATGTTGAAGAAATAACATACAAACACATGGACAGACACATGCACAGAGCATGCAGGTACAAGAGCCGAGTACTCACGTCTCCAGAAAATGTGATAAAGTATGGCCTGGAGCAGTTTATTGAGAAGTTGTTGTACATCTCTTGTTCGAATAAGGTTTTTCCATCCTGTCAAAGAAGAATAAAAATGTTAATACATTGTTTTTATGCTTGTTTTATTCTAAAAATTGCATGATGGTCACATGAAAAGGCAATTTCCACTGTATGTATTTATGTACAGATTTAAAGCCATGTGGTGGATTGTAGGGCTGTACGATAAAGAAAGAACTATAAACAACATAAAATAATTGTTAATTTATATATAAAAAAATAATAAATAACAATAATAATAATAATAATATTATAATATAATAATAATAATAACAACAATAACAATAATAATAATAATAATAATAATAATAATAAATAAAAAATATCTATAAAATTTATAATTGTGCATTATTCTTATTAAATGTGGGCGAGTTCAAAAAATAAACAGAATAAAACTTAAATATACCAAAAAATAAATAAATAAATATTTAAATAACGATATTGTGATTATCCATAGAACACAAACAAACTACAAAACCCATGAAGCGTCTGTCGACTCACTTTCATATCAAACACTCTGATGTAGTAAGACCTCTGTGCGTTGTCTTTGACCAGACAGGCCACACCACAGCACTTCTTCACCCAGGAAGAGTTTCTGTCGGCTGCATAGACCTGAACCACTGCTGAAGATAAACTCTGTAAACAGACACAAAACAAAAGAGTTAAAAGTTAAAAAAAAAAAAAAAAAAAAAAAAAATGGACCTACTTTATTAATGGATATGAAGTAAACATCATCGGAAAGCACAATATTAAGATTCTGCCATGGCCATGTTTGACCTGAGACTTCAATGAGGAAAAGCACTAAGTTTAAAAATGGACTAGTAAACCTGAAAGATCTGGAGAATTTAACTATTAATTTGGCACTCAATTTATATTTGGCACTTGCCACTTTAGTATAAAACTTATTTTTTTGTTCCAATTCTTAATTCCTATTTTAGACTATATTAACACAATCGTGACCTTCAAATCCACTGCATAGCATCAAAATAAACCATTGAGTTTGCAAACCAACTGTCTGACCTGAGATAAACCAGCTATAAAAAAGCCAGAACAAAAGAGTGAGTGAAAAATTCTGTCAAACCGCCACAAAGAAGAGCTAAATCATGTGCTTCTGAAGATAATCTTACTCTTTGTGACACCTATTTTTTAAGGTAAGACATGCAGGTGAAGAGGGTACAATAATTAACTAATTACACTCAACATAATTACCGTATTGATGATTGATAATAGAACAGCAGATTTTTTTTGTTTTTGAAAAAATATTAAATGGCATATTTAAATATGCAAATGAGAACATTTTATGTACAAATTTGCACTAATTTCTAAATCAAAAATCAGAGTATTGGATTAAAGTAAAAAATGAGCATAGGGGATTTTGAGAATCTCTTTTTATCACTTCATAATTCAGAAAATGCTGCAAGTAGCTAGAAAAAATATATATTTTCTTTGCATAATAAATACTGTATATAATCAGACTATACTAGCATACAAACACACTGCTCTGTAAAAACCCTCAGGATATAGAAATTAATAAAACTGGAAAGTTTCATGGAGATTTATGGCTCAGTGGCTCAAAATCATTTGAAAAAAATGTTCTTTTTTTACATATATATTGCTAATTACAATTACAGATACAAAATTATTAAGTGAACTTTAAAGGGGACCTATTATGCCCCTTTTTACAAGCTCTATATGATGTCCCAAGAGTGTGTGTGTGTGACGTTTCACCTCCAAATACCACACAAATAATGCTTTATACCTCTCAGAAACTGCCTCTTTTAGACTTTGATCCTAATTGTGGCATTTTGGTGACTGTTGCTTTAAATTCAAATGAGATCGTGCTCTGTACAAAAGAGGGCGGAGCTACAAACACCTATATATCAGCATCGTGGCAGATTTAAAACTCTAATGCTGACGGCTGCTTCTAACTCAGGGCTGTTTATGCTAATGAGGGAGAGATGGTCACGGACCATCACGGCGCTACTTTTTCCCTTTGATGACACGTACAAAGCCCTTATAAAAGTGATTTTTGCAAAATAGGTCTCCTTTAAGTAATCTTTAAATATTTGGGATGTTTATTTTATACAGGACAAGACCTAAGAACCACTCAAAACAGAAACACGTCTGAAAAATGAAGCGAAAAGCTGCGAAATATATGAAGACGTTCTTGCCAAGCAGCCACTTTAGGGAATTAATAACCATCATCCATTCTCAGGATGCCAAAAACGGATGAATTACATCATTGAGGAGTGGACCAAGACGGCCCTGCCAGGAATGAAGCTGTGCCACACAGTTGAACAACCCGCCGAACCACAGGCCTGCTGGACAGTCGAACGGTCCATCAACAACCAGATTAAAGCAGGAGAATGATTTAAAGCAACACTACAGCACTCTTATTGGCTGAACGAAACTACCATCCGGTCGTTCCTTAAACTCAAGAGTGTCTGAAGCAGCAGCAGACGCTCAAGACAAAAGCGTGACGTTATCTTAGGGTTCATCTCTGGCACATCACCATCATTAGTAGGAAATTCTACTGAAAGAAATGTGGTGGTGATGTAATGCTGGTGAACTCATGCATGCGCTGTGATGACATCACTGACGAGGATCAAAGGACGGAGATAGCGTTTGTTATGAATGCTGCTATTATGCATTCACGTTTTTAAAAAGAAATGAATGTACGTGTTCATGAAGGACGCATTCAGCTGATCAACAGTGACAGGGAAGGCATTCGTGATGAAGAGATTTCCCCTTCTAATAAAGCGAGCTACTAAAAAAATGCCTTTATTTACCAAAAAAAGTATAAAACTATGAAAGAAATGAAGCAATTTTTTTTATATTTATAATAGTATTACATCAAATAAAGGCCTTTGTAACCAAGACTTGTTCTATACATGTGTGTGCATGCATATTATTATATTATATTATATTATATTATATTATATTATATTATATTATATTATATTATATTATATTATATTATATTATATTATATTATATTATATTATATTATATGCAAACTCGACACAGAAATGCCAACTGACTCAGCAGAGGCTCAAACTTTTTTGCTGTGAGGAGATCTTATAACATAACGTAACGTAACGTAAAGTAACATTAACCATATGAAAGTCATATTATATACACGGGGAGAATATGCAAACTCCACACAGAATTGCCAACTGACCCAGCAGAGGCTCAAACTTTTTTGTCTAATATAATATATATTTGTATATATAATATAATATAATATAATATAACACAACACAACACAACACAACATAATATCATATAATATAATATAATAACACAACACAACACAACACAACACAACACAACACAACACAACACAACACAACATAACATAACATAACATAACATAATATAACATAATAATACTACCCATTAGCCATATGAAACCCATATTATATACACTGTAAAAATGCTTGTTTCACCAGAATTGTATTGGGACAACATGAAGGAATTAAGTTTGCAAGCAAATTTGGAAGTTTTTCCAAATTTGTGTGGGTTAAACATAAAACAATTAAGAAACCCCATAAAAAATATAAATAAACAACAACAAAAAAAAATACTCAAGAATTGTGTTGTTTTAGTTTACTACATGTTGAACAAACAGAAAATGTTTTACCACACCAACGATAATATTGAAGGTTTAAGAACCAGCCTACAAAAAATAAATAAATAAATAAAAATCAGCTTTTCTTAAATCCGATAAACACACTGAATGAAATTATCCATTAGATTTAGTAATTTAAGGTACACTGTAAAGAGTGTTTAGTGGACTTTACCTTAAAAAAGTGAGTAAACCCATTAGCTTTACAATATTAAGTAAATGAACTATGCGTGATTCTAAATAATTCAGAATTATTATAATTATTTATTTAATAATTCTTTAATAATTATTAAATAAATAATATAATATATAATAAATAATATAATATAAATAAATAAATAATATATAATAATATAATAATTATAATTATTAATAATTATTTATTTAATATAAACAATTCTAAGCTGCAACAGTATTACAGTATTATTTTTTTTTAAAGTAAAATCAACTTGTCACCACTTAAGGCAGTGGATTTACTCACTTTTTTTAAGCAAATCTCTTACAATGTAAGTGGTTGCAAACAATTTATACGGGCTGAATATAAACAAACAAATTAAACGTATAAATGTTCAACTTAATTTGCTTAAATTCAGCCCAAGTCAATAGTTTGTAACCACTTATGCTAAAAAAAATCATTAATCCAATCATTTTTTTCAGTGCAGTCAAACGGGGCTTAAAAAATGAGAGATTTCAGCAATCTTCACAGTTCAGAAAAACAAAATTGAGAGAAACTTGGCCAGCAGGAACTACCTGAGAGGACTGGTTCTCCAACCCCCCCACATTCACATGCAAAAGAAGAACCATATAGCCAGAAACTCAGCAGCCCACATCCTCAGAGCGGCTGATCCAGCAGTCCTGGCCTAAAACTAAAGTCCAGCCTGCTTCCAATGCAGCTCCAGAGCACTGCTCCCTTCACTAGCGAAATCACAGCATGAATACTAACAAGCAAAAAGAAGCTCACAGCTCATGGTTCTGTGATTCAGAGCAATTCAGCCGGATCCTCAAAGGAGAAAAGTGGACAACACACCCATTTCAATCATGCCACGACACGCAGATCCAATATGAACAGGCATGCAAAAAAATAAATCCAGAAATAAATGTCAAAAGGTGCTATTCTAAGCCCTTGGGGTGCATTGATATCACAAACACACTACCAACGACAAACACCGACAGGAATGTAAAACTGCTGCACAATATATTGGAAAAGTATCGTTTTTGTTACATTTCGATATTACACTGCGACATTGAGTATAATTTCATCAGATTAAATGAATACGTCCGTTTGGAAAAAATTAATAATTTTATATTCAACTTGTTCTCCGCGTATAAGATGATATAATATAATATAATATAATATAATATAATATAATATAATATAATATAATATAATATACGATATAATATAATACAATTAGGCCTGTCACGATATCTATTTTTTGTTGTACGATATATTGCACTAAAATATATCGCGATAAACAATATCATTGTCATTTTAAGACCATTTTAAGCCGCTCATTATATAATGCCAGAATGACAATATAATACACTCTTCCAAAGAACGCATCATATTTAATTTGAAATAATATTTAATTTAATTATAGTCATTTTAGTGTTTTTTTAAGCCTTACTGACACCTCCAATAAAGATAGAGACTCCAATAAAGATAGCAGCCATTGGAATCCTTTTGCTCGAGACTTCCAGTCTCATTCACTTCCATTCATTATTAGACATTAAAAACAGCTTGTTGTTTTCTTTGTATATACTAATCAAAACTGTTTAGTTTTATTCCCAACAACTTACTGGCTGCTTAATATCGCAATGTCCGAGTCTGCAATAGTCACATCACAGGGATCGGCAATGTAGTTGGGAATGGGATTATAACTGACCAGACATTACAGTTCATTTCATATTTAAAACTTTAAGTTTATTATTTGCACATGTTTTTAGGATCTGACTGTAAAAATTTGAAGCAAATTTAAGTCATTTGAGCAAAATAAATGAAATGTTTGTAGCTTAAAGATGAATTTACATTATATAATTATTTACTCAAAACGATAAAATGTTATTATTATAATTATACTGTAATTATTTAATTTCTGCTTCTTAATACTGTTTGACTAGCCAGAAAAATCATAAATCATTCTTTATTTGCATCTTTCGTCTGTTGTATTTAACTTTGCATGTCATTTTTAAATTGATATTTTAAGCAGATACGCTCCCCTGCAGAATCATCCCAATCGATCTAAAATTCTGAATTCTTTATAAAGCTAAAGTCATCTGCTGAAATTGCATTTGTATCACAATATACATCACAGTGAATGAAAATATTACAATGTCAGTTTTTTCCCAATATCGCGCAGCCCTAATATGTAGAAATGTTCCAACTTCTTGGTGAGGATTTTGACCGATTTAAACAGTCATGTACAAGGATCTTTAATAAAATTAGCTGAATTCAATACTGGTAAAATTAAAACCGTTTTTTCTGAAATATTGATCAAATTCAGTGTTATTATACAAGATTTTAATATAAGAATTTCTCAGTTTTTGAGTACAATTGTTGAAATAAAACCATAAACAACTATTATTTTAAATTTAATCCAAGCACTTGAATCGATCATGAATCTGTCATGAATCTAAACTAGCCATGGGACGATAACTATACCTTTCCAAGGTATACCACAGTTTTAAAACCGGCAAAATTTTCTGTAATATTCTGTACTCTGTAATTTACATTTTTGTTGTTGTTGTTGTTGTTTTTAGGACAACAGTATCTCCAGCAGAAAAGATATCCAAAGACGCCATTTTAAATTAAGAAATCAGTGTTTTTGCAGCAAATAACGACAGCAGAGGTCAATGATTCATTTTCATTATTTAGCCTTTCTTAAAATAAAATATATAAAGTGTTTTTTACCAAGAAACTTACAATGAATATATTTTAGACGGTAATCGCAATGTCGTCAAACCGTGAAATTTTTATCCAAGGTGATCATGCCGTCAGAATCTTATACCAGCCCATGCCTAATCTAAACATCTAAAATTCAAGTACTTTCAAGAAGTGTGGGATCTCTGTAAATTATTATTTCTAACTCCTAAAAAACGCTTCACTAGATGTTATTGATGTTATATTGCAAGAAACATTTCTATAGCAAAACTTAACAGCAATATTGCACATTTACCCACATTCTGCAGCCCTAATATGAAACATTCAATGACTTGTTTTAGGGAAACTGTTTCACATATATTGAACACCTGCGTGCCCTCATGTCAAAAGCAGAAGTTTTCATTTTCAGGATCCGAACAACACTGGTTTATTCTTGCAGGAACAGAACAGGTAACGCAGTGGAATGAGGAAACAGAGGTCTACGCCTACAGCTGAATAAGCGAGCGAGCAGATGTTTTAATGCGTCTGGACAAGATGTTACTCAAATCAAACCCCTAATGCATGGAGGATCATTCGGGTTTCAACATGATATGGCACTACAGACTGAAAGAAATCTGATTAGAGTGATGGTTAAACACAACTTGAGTTTATGACTGCATACAGCGGCATGATTATGATGACATATAATCTGTTTATCTGGGTCAAAGATGAAAAAATCTATCATGCATTTTCACCATGGTCTACATAAGATAAAGACCCACTAAAATATCATTCAGTTTAACAACAGTATATAAAGAAATAAACTAAATAGTGCATATTTATAATCATTTCATGACATAAAAGACAATTGAAGTGGCATTTTAAATCTTCATACTTGGCCACTAAACTTAAATCACCACTTTTAAGCACTTAAAATATAATGCATTTTAGTATGTTCACTCAACGTTTTCTATCGTTTCGGTCAGAGTTATTTTATTTTGCAAAAATATATTTATTAGACTGAAGCACAGAACATTATTTAATATTTCGACATTTATTTCTAACAAAAGTTATTTGAAATATTAAAGTAGATGGAGCCTACTTCATTTGCATACTTAAACATTTGAGAATCTAATTGCGGACACCTTAATACATATAGTATATAAATAAATTAAAGAGGCAAATAATATAGAGATGATTTTGCACTCAAATATCATTCAGTACAACAATAGTATATAAATAAACACATATTTATTCATTTTAAATCGTCATATTTGGCCACTAAACTTAAATCATACGCATTTAAAATATACTGCATTTTAGAAAGAACATTATTTCATCATATTTTAACATCTAATTCTCTCAAACTTGAAAATATTTAAAATATTAAAGTAGACAGGGCCGACTATAGTTGCATATTTAAACATTTAAGAATCAAGATTGATGTGGACACCTTAGTAAATATAGATCATAAATAAATTGAAGATGCAAATAATATAAAGATGACTTTTTATGTGCTTATTGTAGCATTTTCTGAAATAACTATGACTAAAATGGGTAAATATGGAAACATAATAACATTATACAGTAAATCTGAGGTGAAATGTGTGTTTTAAGCATATGCTTGAAATAAAGTGCATGAAGCAGGCCTTTCAAACCAAATAAACGAATCAGTCCCTTTGGGATTTTGCTGGAACTTTTAGATTTTTTTATGTTTGCAGCTTAAAATGACTTGGTGATGGCCTTTCTCTAAACTTACGGCATTTATGGTATTTAACTTATGGCATGTTAAGTATTTGCCTCAAATCTGCTGTGAAAATACACAAAAATCTTGTATACAATTCTTCCCAAGAAGCATTAGACTCATAAAATCCCAAAGAGACTGATTAATTAATGAACTAATACAGCCAAATCTTGAAATTGCTCCAGCAGACCTTGAAAATTTGGTTACGTTCTTAATAGTGTAACCAAACATGTCAATTCCCTCTTAGAAGTAACAGTCTTGAAAGCCAGGTTTACTATTAGCACACAAGCTGGTATCTATAGGTGAAAGTCTCATATCTGAACCCCGGCATGCTTTATATTGTGAATCTGAAACAGTCACTCTCAAAGGAGGAAGACGAGTTTTATGAGGTGCAGTCAGGTGACTGGCTCAGTCTGTCATAAACACAGTCCATTAAATCAAGCGCTTACAGGAACATAATAAAAAGCCTGTGCCAGTATAATGATTAAGAAAAACAGAGTGCACCAACCACTATAACAATCTTTCAGTAAGATGCGGTTTGTAGGAACGTTATTTACTTGAGCGTAAGAGTTTATTCAGTATATTAAACACTGTTTGGTCTAAATTATTTAATCAGCACTATTGCGGTAAAGTTCCTTTTATGTTCGCTGTTTTTGTTTACCATGCTACTTTGAATATTCGGAAATGGCATGTAAATTCGACTTAAAATCTATATTAGCACTATTTAACAGACTGTGAACAAAGTCATGCTTTAATAGTCATTGGCTGCTCATATGATGTCCCCATTCAGAATTAGCAAACAATACATTTCTGAATAGGCATGGGACGATAACTGTTCTCAAGGTATACCGTGGTTTGGAAAAGTCTAGGTTTTCATACCGCCAAAATTTTCTGCTATATCGTTCCTAAGGTATGTGTAAGATGTTTTTATTTACTTTTTTAAAAAAGTTTTTTTGGGTGTGAATTGTAAAGACATCTGTGTTTTTGAAACAAATGAAGACCACAGAAGTCAATGAATCCCTTGAATTATTCAGCCTGGCATGTTTACTGCCCCACCATATTTTTAAATGTTTCTCAAAATAAAATATACTGTGTTCAAAGGGGGTAATTGTTTTGTTTTTTAGCCAGATGTTTAAAAATTATACATTTTAGAGCAGTAAACGCACGTCATACCATGAAATTTTTATCCAAGGTTTTCATACCATCAGAATCTCATACCGGACCATGCCTATTTCTGAAATTACATTTTTAAGTAGAAACTCTGTGTGTATAGCACCAACTCTACCTGAATATCAGCACTAGGCCCATGAGCTCACCTGAAACTTTCAACACATTCCTGATTCAGAAACCCTAATGTGTGTTGTGACACTGCACCAAAACATTCAGACAGATACGCCTGTTAAACTCTGGACACCATGTATCTCTTTACTGAAAGTGAGTGTTCCGTTCCAAGGGAATCCTGAGTGTTACATTGTATACGCGTTCCGTTTTAATGGAATCCTAAGTGATACATTGTATCGAGTTGGAAACATCAGACAGCATGACTGAACATTTACCTGGCTAAGAAATCAAGCAAACGCTTGGGCACTTACGCAGCTTGTATCCTGAATTTTTTTATTTCCTTTTTTTTTTCTTCGTTTTTTTTAGGTGTAAATTGTAAAGGCATCTGTGTTTTTAAAACAAATGAAGACCACATAAGTCAATGATTCTCTTGAATTATTCAGCCTGACATGTTTACTGCCCCAAAATATTTTAAATGTTTCTCAAAATAAAAGAACTGTGTTCAAAGGGGGTAATTGTTTTGTTTTTTAGCCAGACGTTTTAAAATAATACTTTTAGAGTAATAAACACAATACCGTCATACCGTGAAACCGTGATATTTTTATCCAAGGTTTTCATACCGTCACAATCTTATACAGGACCATGTCCATTTCTGAAATTATGTTTAAGGAGAAACTCTCTGTGAATATAACACCGACTCTACCTGAATATCAGCACCAGGCCCATGAGCTCACCTGAAACTTTCAATACATTCCTGATACAGAAACGCTAACGTGTGCTGTGACACTGCACCAAAACACTCTGTCAGACAGATACGCCTGTTAAACTCTGGACACCGTGTATCTCTTTACTGCAAGTGTGTGTTCCGTTCCAAGGGAATCCTGAGTGATACATTGTATACGCGTTCCGTTCTAATGGAATCCTAAGTGATACATTGGAAACATCAGACAGCATGACTGAACATTTACCTGCCTAAGAAATCAAGCAAACGCTTGGGAACTTACGCAGCTTGTATCCTGAATTTTTTATTTCCTTTTTTTCTTCGTTTTTTAGGTGTAAATTGTAAAGGCATCTGTGTTTTTAAAACAAATGAAGAACACAGAAGTCAGTGATTCTCTTGAATTATTCAGCCTGACATGTTTACTTCCCAAAAATATTTTAAATGTTTCTCAAAATAAAACAACTGTGTTCAAAGGGGGTAATTGTTTTGTTTTTTAGCCAGATGTTTAAAAATAATACATTTTAGAGCAGTAAACACAATACCGTCATACCGTGATATTTTTATCCTAGGTTTTCATACCGCCACAATCTTATACAGGACCATGCCTATTTCTGAAATAATATTTTTAAGGAAAAACTCTGTGTGACTATAACACCAACTGTACCTGTATTTCAGCACTAGGCCCATGAGCTCACCTGAAACTTTCAAGACATTCCTGATACAGAAGCACTAACGTGTGTTGTGACACTGCACCAAAACATTCTGTCAGATAGATACGCCTGTTAAACTCTGGACACCATGTATCTCTTTACTAAAAGTGTGTGTTCCGTTCCAATTGAATCCTGAGTGATACATTGTATACGCGTTCCGTTCTAATGGAATCCTAAGTGATACATTGGAAACATCAGACAGCATGACTGAACATTTACCTGGCTAAGAAATCAAGCAAACGCTTGGGAACTTACGCTGCATTTCTTGCCCAAATGGCTGAAGAGCACTTCGTTTTCCTGATGGGTGAGAAGAATGGAGCCAACGTTGACCGCAGGCCTCCTGTTTGAAGGTGGACCGCTCATTTTTTGACAATCCGATGGTGCGAACTTGTGATCAGGAAGTGTTAACTAGAAAATATGCGCTCATTGATCTCCGATCACCGCAGCTTGAATCCTGAACCGCTCATATCCAGACCCGTGAGTCTCGGCCGGGGAGGGTTGAGAGAGATCCTGGGTCTCAGAAATAAAAGGCGATCCTCGTTTGCTTATCCAATGTCGTCTTGAGACTCTAAACTTTCATCTGAACTCCTGTGCACCGAGCCTGCGATCCAACATGGCAGTGCCACCGTTGCGCATGACAGAAGTGAGGCGTTTACAAACCCTACTACGCCGAACGCTTGGCTCATGCATATTAATGACGCACCGTGGCGTAGGATTAACTAGCAGTGCCTGATTGGTTAAAGGGCGGAGATTTCTGTTAGTTGGCGAATCACAGATTTATAGGCGTGGCTTGGGTTTATTGCATAAACAACGCGACTAGACGCTCCGGGGAAGGTTACCAGGCAACATAAGAAAGCAAGCCTTCACTATAGTAAGGTATAGATCGTATTTAGTCTACTTATATTATATATTTACTTATATTATAATATACATTTTGTACCCACTGTACATATACATTTGTATTTGTTTATCTATCTGCACACTTATTATTAATATCAACCTGTAGGTACAATCATTTATTGTAAATCTGGGCTCATAACTAAGTCAACCTGTATATAATATTCATAGCACATCCATCTGTAAATATCACCATAGTTTTTCTATAACTGCACCTTATAATTTATACCTGTATCTGCACTTGCTGCTATTGCACTTCTGGTTAGACCTAAACTGCATTTCGTTGCTTTGAACTTGTACATGTGTAATGACAATAAAGTTGAATCTAATCTAATCTAAATTTGTCATTAGATATAATAATCATAATATAAAAAATCAGACTGTGGAAAGTGTGCGATCATACAAATACCTTGGCACAATTATTGACTGTAAACCTTTTCTTTAATTGAGAATTGTGCAGCAGTGTGCAAAAAGGGGCACCAGAGACTATTTTGTTTGAGAAAGTTAAATCATTTCCACATTGAAAGGGCTGTCCAAAAATTAATCGTGATTAATCACATCCAAAATAAAAGTTTGTTTTGACATAATATGTGTGTGTGGTATACATATTTATTATGTATATGTGATAAACACATTCATAGAAGCCAAAACTATATATAAAAAAGTTACATCAAAGTAGTTACATCATATTCAAATGTAAAATTTGTGTCACACACATATATTTTTTAGATGTCTAAATATAAACCAACATTTTATCAAGTATATGCATGTGTGTATTTATATATTCATAATAAAATATACACAGTACACACACAAATATTATGTTAAACTTTTATTTTGGATGTGATTAATCACGATTAATTTTTGGACCGTCCTAATTGATGATTCTATTTTACCATGCCTTTCTTGAATCCGTTTTATCTTTTGCTCTGGTTTCATGGTTTGGGAATCTTTCTGTCAAGAATAAAAACTCTCTAAATCAAATTGTTAAGTGGTCCAGTAAGTTGACCGGGGTGTCACTAGCTAATCTAGAGCCTGTGTACACCAGGCAGCTGAAGAGAATCACAAATTCAATTTTAAGTGACACTGCTCATCCCCTACACTCAGAGTTTCAGCTCCTTCCTTCTGGTCGCAGGTTTCTGGTATTAGGCTGTAGAACGAAACGATACAAAAATAGTTTCATACCTGCAGCCATTAGACATTTAAATAAGGTATAGATTAAAGCAGAGGTAGTGCGGTGACTTGTATATTTTAGATTGTTTTAAACATTCATTTGGGGGGGGAGGGGTGGACACACGAAGTGATTGTCTGTTTTTCTTTGTTGATATATTTGTTTTTATGTCTTTATGTTCTTTTGTGGTTATTATTATGTGAGCTTTTTGTATGGCACTGTTATGAGATGAGGACTGCAAACCAAATCTACCTTCGGGTATAAATAAAGTAACCTAGCCTAACCTAACCTAATCACACTATGCATTTATGACAATAATTAATAGCAGGAACGCAGCGGAGTCATGACGTGTGTTCAATTGTTTTATGAATATTACAATGACTGTGTGTGTGTTATAATAATTCATTCATTCATTCATTTTCTTTTCGGCTTAGTCCCTTTATTAATCCGGGGTCGCCACAGCGGAATGAACCGCTAACTTATCCAGCATTTGTTTTACGCAGCGAATGCCCTTCCAGCCACAACCTGGGAAACACATCCATACATTCTCATTCACACACATACACTACGGACAATTTAGTTTATCCAATTCAACTGTACCGCATGTCTTTGGACTGTGGGGGAAACCGGAGCACCCGGAGGAAACCCACGCAACCACGGGGAGAACATGCAAACTCCACACAGAAATACCAACTGGCCCAGCCGGGGATCGAACCAGTGACCTTCTTGCTGTGAGGCGAACGTGCTAACCACTACACCACCGTGGCGCCCTGTAATAATAATAATAATAATAATAATAATAATAAGAGGAAATAATCCACAACAGCAATGCCAAGTGGATGTAAGGTTAATCAGAGGAGGAATGTGACTTTACACATAAAGTCCTGGACAACAAAGTTAATCAATCAATATAACAATTGGTGCTGAGCAAAAATAGCTACGTGAACTTTATTTGCTCCTTGATGCTTTGTGTTGTGCCTATTAATATAATCATCAGATTCAACATGTCCAAGTATAACAAAAGGAGGATATGTTCTCTGATTTGGCTTCAATAAACAGTTCCGACGCCGTTTGAGCTGCCACATTGAAAGGGGATTAATTCTGGACTTCTGTAAATTGAACAAGAGTCACTGATGGTCGTGTGAAACATGCACATTGATGTATTTATTTATTTCATAAATAGGAACCAGTCTGTTCTTTTGTGCTTGGTTTTGACGTCAGACTATATGAAGAGGGAGTTCAGTAATGTGCACATCCTCCTGGGCTGTGTTGATTGCTTCATTCTTGTGTACGTTTTGCTATGTGGTGAAAATATTTGCTGCTGACAACACTCAAGAGAATTTCCAGTCCCGGCACGAAGTTTTAGTCACTCCCAAACATGGTTGAGCCATGAAGTAAATACACAAAAAACCTGAAAAACCAGTTGGATGTGTGTGTGTGAGAGAGAATCGGGTCAGTATTACACACAACTGAATATGTTTAAAGAAAGTATAAACGTCTGGACAGTTGTATGAATGTGTGTTTTATCAGGAACTGTCCACCCAGCTAACAAATTTAGGTTGTGAGAACGTTCTCATAACGTTATCTGTAACGTTCCGAGAATATTGAAATATCCAGTTTGCTTAATGTTACTAGAACGTTTTTTTATGGTTAGCATAATGTCCTTACAATGTTTTTAAAACCTAAATTTCCACCAAAATATAATGTTCTAAGAACGTTTATTTGTAACATTCCAATAACGTTGAAATGTCCAGTTTGCTTAATGTTGCTAGAATGTTTCTTTATGGTTAGCATAACGTTCTTACAACGTTCATCAAGTACAAATAACGTCCTGAAGATGTTCCAAAAACTGTTATAAGAACGTTTTTCATCAACATTATGAGAACGTTCATTGAGTACAAATAACGTCCTGAAGACGTTCAAAAAACTTTGTTCTAAGAACTTTTTTTTAACAATGTTACAAGAACGTTAACAACTTTATGAGAACATTCTAAAATCGTTCCATTGATAACGTTCTGTGCTAACATTTTCACAACTTTTAAAGAACGTTAGTGAATGTTCTGGGAACGTTCCCTGTTCATGATTCATTCATTCATTTTCCTTTAGCTTAGTCTCTATTTCAGAGGTCGCCACAGCAGAATGAACCGCCAGCTATTATGAGATGTTTTAGCCACAACCCAGTACTGAAAAAACACCCATACACACTCATTCAAACACACAGATACACTTCAGCCTATTTAATTTATTCAATTCACCTATAGAGCATGTCTTTGGACTTGTGGGGGACACCGGAGCACCAGGAGGAAACCCACACGAACACTGGGAGAACATGCAAACTACACACAGAAATGCCAACTGACCCAGCTGGGGGTGCTAACCACTGAGCTACCGTGCCACCCAGCTCATGATTCATGGGTGTTTATTTACACTTTTGAATTGCATTATGGGATTTGATCCCTGCTCTGACACCATAATGTTGAAAATGTAACTTTTATTGACCTTTTTATTAGTTCAAAATGGTTTATGGTCTGGGATGGGACGGAATATGGTACAGTACATAAACCTGGTCACGAGGATCAAGTGCTGTACTTTTTAAAGGAGTTTTTGAGAGTAAAAAGATAGCAGAGGTATTAGGCTGCTTCTTAAAAGCAATCTTATATTTGCTCATCGCATCTATGTTAAACAATGAAGAAGTAATACCTTGTTTAAAAAAATAAATAAATGTAATTCACGCTTTTGATACATATATTTTTTTAAATCATGTTTTTTTTACTCAGGAATAAGCATCTAGCACTGTATGTTTATGGTTTTAAAAATATAATCATAATTAACAACATAAATATTAACCACCACCATAATAATAATAAAAAATAATAGTTTTCTTCTACGATCGATTTCTTCTACTTCTTTGTTGCGGTTATTATGTTTTTTTTTTCATAAGTCTGCATAAGGTAGAAATAATAAATAAAATAAAATAAATAAAATCATGACAAGATTTATTGCCTAAAAAAATCCTGAAAAAAAACAACAACAACTCAAAGCTTTATATAATAATAATAATAATAATAATAATTAATAAGTGGCTCTGTGACCACACAAAAGTAATTAACATTCAATGTACATACCATTGTACACCGGTCTATGTAAAACAAATGGTGAGGAAGGTTGGAGCGAATCCCTTAAACAGAGGTCGTCATTTGTAATTCAACATAACCTTTGGTTTGTTTGTTTAATTGCTGTCCTACAAATAGAAACCTAAACTGAAATTTAATGTTTTAATTAAATGTTGTGAGTTAATCTGATTTGTAAAGGGTCATGAAACCCTAAAACCCATTTTTTTAGATGTTGACAGATGTGCGCTAACACTATTATGAAACATACTGTATATTTTATTACCGAGTAAAAAACTTATTATTTATGAAAAAAACAAACAAACAAACAAACAATGAACTCCATTATGTCAACAAATAACATTGTTTACGGTTTTATTGCGACACGTACACAATAAAATGTAAAAATAAATAAATTAATTAAAAATATATATATAAATATATAAAATTTATAGATTATTTTTTCTGTATATTTTTGAATATTTTTAAATTTGGAAGTTACCATGGCAATTTTAATGTAATACAGTTTGGTATATTTAGCTTTACCCCACCCCCCTCAATCAAGTTTTTTGGCCACTTGTGAGAAAAAGTTTGGGCGGCCCTGATGTAAAACAATTCAAAATAAAAGCCACAGTATTTTAAATATACAGTCAGGCCCTAAAGTATTCATCCCCCAGCAATTTCTATTTTAAATATAATAAAATTGGATAAATATATTTTTCCAAATCATCTTATCGCCTCATGTAAGAAACCTGTGTCGTTTCAGGTCAAAAAAAATGCTGGTTGAATAACATGAGTCAGAATTAGCCATTCATTAATTTTCCTTCAGCTTAGGGCTTTATTTATCAGGGGTCTCCACAGCGGAATGAACCGCCAACTATTCTAGCATATGCTTTATACAGCGGATGCCTTTCCAGCCACAACCCAGTACTGGGAAACACTCATACACACTCATTCACACACACTCATACACTATAGCCAATTTAGTTTACCCAATTCACCCATAGCGCATGTGTTTGGACTGTGGAGCACCTGGAGGAAACCCACTGGGAGAACATGCTAACTGCCAACTGGCCCAGCAGGGACTCGACCCAGTGACCTTCTTGCTGTGAGATGACAGTGCTAGCCACCGTGCCACCCCAAATGAATTTAATCTGCTATATACAATGCTTAAATGACAATCAACCATTTCCAGTAAACACACCGACCGTAAGACACTGACATTCATGACACAGGGAATGATAAGAAGTTCTTATCTCAAACCATGAGGGTTGCTGGAATCCACAGCACTCATAACCTTTCGCACATCCAGGCCTCTTTCTACTCGGCTATTTTCGCCTGAGTGCTGCATGTTTGCTGTCCGAGGACTGATTCAGGACAAGCATAATATTTGCTCTATGATGTTCTGCTGACGCTCTTGGCCAGAGGAGGCTGAGTGTGCTCATCTGAATTACAGCAGTATTAGATTATGCAGCAAGTATGCTTATGAAGACCAGCTGTTCCTTAAACACTGTCTACTGTCCAGCACACACACACATTAAACACACATTCATACAGTTTCAAGTGGCGGATTGGGGTTGTGAGCAGCAGTGTGTGTTACTATAACATCAGCAAAACAGACCATCAGCTTAAATTCAGGAATTGTTTTAATAGGGTTATGAACACACATTAATCCTGTAACGTTAACAGAACCTTTGCTTAACGTTTTCTGGTGTTTAATAATGTTCTCATAATATTGGCAAACACAGACCAGACAGACACACACACACACACACTCAGGGGCGTAAATCCTGGGGGGGACAGGAGGGACATGTCCCCTTCCATTGGAGGGTTGTCCCCCCTTCCAAAAAAAAGTAAAACAAAAATTGCACTCTATGTTGTGAAAAATAAATGTATCTATACCAAAAATAAGTGTATATAGGGGAAAAAAACGAATTTCGCATTTAAAATGCGTTTAGAAACTGTTGAGTTCCCCCTCCCCTTCCTCACAGTGGTTTGGTCCACTACCTACTTTCTCGGTTCATTTCTCAGACTATGCGCACACACACAAATCAGGTGTGTGGCTGCGGCTCGGTTCTAGATGATCGCCAGTAAGGAGGGTACTTTATTCACTGTAAATAAAGCGATTCTCTTTAATGTTGTTGATAAAGACTCATTCATAAATTATTTGCTGTAAAAATGCTGATTACCGATGTATATTCCATATGTCTGCTATATTAGCGATTGGCTAACTAACATTAACTAGTTAACGTTAGTGTTAGCTTGTTGCAAAGTGCAACATACTAATATCACAACGATATAATACTAATAATACTACTAATAAAATACTGATGTCTCAATGTTAATCACAGGCAAAGGAGAAGGAAAATATTGAGGGACAGCAGAGCAGGGTCAGTCAGATGTACAGCGTCAGGTAAGGGGGTGAAGGGATAATGACAGAGTTTTTATTTAGATGAGTAATTTCTTTAATGTGTTTAGAGTTGTGGCTGTTCAGCAGATGAACATCACAGGCTCACCTATTTACAGTATGATCTGTCCATTTAACAAGTGTTATGTAAACATGCGAGTTATTATGAGATTAGAAAACATCTCTTCCTGCATTTCCTCTGCTTCAGGAGTCAGTCTGCTGACTGTACACAACATAAATAATTTGAAGAAACATCTGCTGTTGTTGAACCTGAGAAAAACTTTGAAAATAACCATAATGACGCGGTCTCGATGCTGCAATAATAATAAGTTTTTAACTGGGGACAAATCTTTACAAGTACAATTTGACTGTATTATTTGTGTCCCCCTCAAAAAAATTGCTCAAGGGAAATTTTATATTTAGTGTCCCCCCCTAGTGTTAAATTAGATTTACGCCCTTGCACACACTGACCACGACGTTTGAAAACTAATCTCATATACAGTATTATGATAATAAACTCAAAATAGTTGCACTAATCTATAATGCTGGGTCAAATATAGACAAGTTGGGTTAAAAATTCATTCATTCATTTTCTTGTCAGCTTAGTTCATTTATTAATCTGGGGTCACCACAGCGGAATGAACCGCCAACTTATCCAGCATATGTTTTACGCAAGTGAATGCCCTTCTGATGCCCTTATGATTAATAAAGGGACTAAGCCAAAAATAAAATGAATGAATGACTGAAAATGTTAAAAGCTTTCAAAGATTTAACATGCTGATGATTGTTGAACATGTCATAACAGTCTTGTGAAAAGGGTCCACTATCCCTTTAGGTCTCATACAGCATGAAAACAACACGAGGATGTCAAGCATTATATTTCAGAAGCTGCAGTAGAGCAGGGTGTGGTAAGCGGTTTTAACACCTCCAGTGTAAATACAGATGTCAAAACCAGCACAGCGTGGCAGGAATGTCTGTCAGCTCAGGTTTATCAGCATCAGCACAGCTTAAATATTGACCTAAAGAAGTCAGCACTGCACATCACGCCGTTTAATTGACCTTGATCCTCAAAAACCAGACTGTGATTCTCTTGTTGCCCTCTGGGTGGCACTCGACAACACGTTATTTTCTAATGGTAATGCTGTGTATGGCAAGCCGTATTAGCATTTATAGGTTTAACAATATTATCCGTTCACTCTTGTTTTTACACTGTAAAAATATTAGTTAATTAATTAATATGATCTGTATTTTGTAGTTTTCATTGTGTTTTCTGTTTATTTACGGTTGTGAATTGCATTATGGGATGTTGATCTCTTCTCTGTTGGCTTTTGATGTTGAAAATACAACTCTAGAGTTTAAAGCAGGGGTGGGCAAACTCGCTCCTGGAGGGCCGGTGTCCTGCCGAGTGTTGCTTCCACACTAATCAAACACACCTAACCGTGCAAAGCAGTGTTACAGTTGTGTTTGGCTAAGGATATTTGGAAAAAGTGCAGAGCTGGTGGTCCCCCAGGAATGTGGTTGAGAAACACTGCCTTAACTCATAATTAGTTCATAATGAATTAATGTTTATAGTGCATCATTATTCAAGTACACTTATTGTAAATATTCTTATATTGTGATCAGTTATTTGACTTTAAATGCAATAAAAATATTCTATTAATCTTCATAAATTCTTTAGTTTTTATTTTCTTGTTTATTTTATTATTATTTGTGTAAAGCACTTTGATTTACCATAGTTTAAATCATATTTACCATAGTTTATGAAATGTGCTATATCAATAAACTTGCCATAAAAGAGAAATAACCGAACCTGAGAAAAATGACAATTTCAGACACCACTTCTGAGAATGTGAAAATACCTTCTCATAAAAAAGTTACTCATATTCTCCTTTAAACCGGTATAAAAAAAAAACTGTATATTATATAACTCACTGCTGTATTTGTAGTGTTGTAAAACCTGGTGATTAACAATGTATTTGTGTCTGTCTGTTTAATACACACATAAAAACCCAGACAGCATTGACGTGGGTCCCAGATGAAGGCTTCATTGGTGGCAAATGTGGGCCCCATAATGGGCTTGCACCTGGGATCCACATTGGAGCCAGCCGTGGAAGCCCAGATGTATTAAAAGTGGGACTGTAAGGGTACTGCATGGGTCCTAACAATACCTGTCAACCCTCCTGTTTTTCCCAGGATTCTCTAGTATTTTACAGTTGTATCCCGCTATCATCCAGTAAAGGTATTTTCACGTATTTCTCCCGTATTTTCAGTCTTTCTCTGAAGGGTGGCAATAAACATTAAGGAGCCGATCCTCCCTATATGCAACCCATACCGCCGAACCACCAGGGGCCACCCCTTGCTCTTAAATGTGAGTCTGTTCTGTGCTTTCGGTTTATTTAGGCATGAAACACTGAAATAAATATAAAAACGGCGGGATTCCCTTTTCATTACAGGTGCCGTCGCTCCTCCTATGCAATCCTCAAAACAGTCATAAAGTGGTGCATGACTGTCAGCTGACGTGCTCCATAGTGATAAATAGATTCTGTTTCCCAAACGGATTCTGTACATGCGTTTTGAAGCGTAGCAAAAGTGGATAATGGGCTTCGGGTGCGTGTTTGAACAGACATATACACGTAATTAATAATAATAACTTTTAATAATAATAACTTTTAATAATAATACATTTTGTCCTAAACGAGCATTAAACGTTAGGAAAGCAATCGAATTCTTTCATTATAACATTAGATGTGTGTATTTTTAAAGTGACCCCTCTGTTATTAAATGTAATTAAGCAAAAAATCTGAATAAATGAGATTCATTGGTTGCTCTTTATTCAGAATGTGTGGTTATACACTGAAGAAAAGGTGAATGATATTTGATAACTTGATTCTATTTCTTTATAATAGCTCATTTTAATAAGCTAAACTGTTTGGTAATATTATTAAAATTGCTTTTGTAAAGAATAATATACAAAAATATTACTGACCGTTTAGCTGTTTATTTACAATAAAAGAGCTCCAGAGGAACAGATTTAATATTGGGGGGTGTTATCCCTTATTATATAAAATGAGCTATTATGGTGGGCGTATCCCTTATTTTCACATCCCAATGTTGACAGGTATGGTCCTATTTGGGCAATTCATGCCAAACCCATTTGGGCCCCACCTGCCAAAAGGGGTTTAAAGTGGGTTTGCACTCGGGATTCACATGGGGGCCAGAGGGGGAAGCCCAGATGGGTTTAAAGTGGGATCTGTAAGGATCTTATGTGGGTCTTAACCAGGCAATTTGTGTCAGACCCATTTGGGCCCCACCAGTCTGAAGGGGTTTAAAGTGAGCTTGCACCCGGGATCCACTTCGGGGCCAGCTGTAACTGCCCATACGGGTTTTTAGGGGGACCTGTAAAGGGTCTTAACCGGGTATTTTATGTCAGACCCATTTGGGCCCCATGCACCTGCCTTAAAGTGGGCTTGCACCATGATTTAACCGTGAATGCCCATATGGGCTTAAAGTGGGCTCTGTAAGCATCTTATGTTGGTCCTAACTGGGTATTTAATGCAAGGCCTATTTAAGCTCAACCATGCCAAATGGTTTAAGAAAATAATCTAAGGAAAATTAAAAAGGAAAATAAATATAAGACACTTGATGCTTTGAACTGCAAGAAATATTAAACTGAACAACAAAAATTATATATGCATATGTGCATTCCCTGTTCAAACCCATGCCCACTTGGCCCATAAATATGCCATTAAAGACCCATATATGCGTTCCCAGTTCAAACCCATGCTCACCATGCGCACTTGGCCTCATATGGGCTTCCTATGTGGGACTCATGCTACAAAACCTACATGGGACCCTCTGATTTTACCCAGCCAAAGCCCATGCCCACACATTTCCCATGGAACCCGTAGTTAACCCATCTGGGCCCGACATGTCTATATTTGAAACTGTATTAGATATTCTAAGTGTAATTAATTAATCTGCATGAGTGAACTTGTTAATATTCATTCATTCATTCAATTTCCTTCGGCTTAGTCTCTGATTTTTTCAGAGGTCACACAGCGGAATGAACCGCCAGATATTCCAGCATATGTTTTATGCAGCGGATGCCTTTTCAGTTGCAACCCAGTATAGGGAAACACCCATACACAATAATTTTGACTTCAACTGCATGTCAATACTGCTGTACTAAAGTTTGACTGCTTATAGGATGCTTAAAGCCTAAAACCAAAAACCGTTCAATGTTCATAAGATGTGTCCGTCAGTGAGTCAGATCACTGTGTCATTATGTGAGCTCCACGGGGGTGAAGAAGCTGATACACGTCCAGGTCTGAAGTTACAGAGCCATTATTCAGCGTGCATGAGTGCGGGTTTGGTTTCAGCGTGTAAAACCACAGTGCTGTTTGTCTTTACCTGTGCTCGTCTTCAGGTCTTCATCTGGTCGGGACCCACTGGGGGCCGTTCTGTGAGCGCCCAGTGCTGACTACTATGATAAAGCACTGAAACATAATAATCGGAGAACAACTGTACTCTCAGAAAGCCTACATTGTCAACATTTGCCAGAATTTCACAACGTCACTGTCATTTTTTTTTCACAGTAAATCATTTGGTATCACTTTACAGGATTTAACAGTGGAATTAACAGTAATATGTTGTATTAAGAAATTGATTGTGAGATTAAGGCCCAATCTCAATTCTACCCCTTAACCCTTCCTCTTATTGTCCCAATTCTATTTAGCTTGAAGGCATAGGGCTAAGGGGAAGGGGTAGTTAGCTAGGACCACTCTTGAAACCAGTGGGTTAGAAATATTTGCCAGAACACACCAGCCACAATGGCAGGATATCTGCACCCGGAAGTAAGGAGATGCACAAATTAGTCTTTTTTTGTCATTATTAGGACTTTTTACAACAAACAAGCAAATGTTTTAATACATTTATAACCGTGTTCGTGTTTTACAGCTAAATTTGTCTATCTGTGATCCATAATAATAACTCCAGTACAGCGCTCCCACAACATTCTGCTTTGACATGACTGTTGAAACTGACTCAAGAGTCACACCAAGATTCTTGGCCTTATTTTTTGTTGTATGACCCTTAGAGCAAGGGTACGCATTCACCTTGAGATCCTCATCTCTGTTCTCAAACGCAATGACTTCAGTTTTCTCTTTGTTTAACTGAAGAAAGTTTCGGCACATCCAATTGTTAATGTCATCGATGCATTGGCAGAGGGTGTCAATGGGGCTGTAGTCATTAGGCAGTAAGGCTATGGAGATCTGAGTGTCATCAGAATAGCTGTCGTAGGAAATTTGGTTCTTTCTCATTATTTGGCTCAGAGGGAGTATATAAAGGTATATATATATATATTTTTTAAATCACTATAAAATATTTTATTAATTTATTGACAAGTATCGATTTACCTATCGATATCGATGATATTTGTCTTGAAATACTTGTTATCGGATCGGAAACAAAAATATTGGTATCGCCCATCCCTAATCACTGTGGTGTTTGTGTAAGACCCAGATACATAATCCTTGTAGAAAGATCCTTTTTTGTTTTGTACAGTTTTCCCTCAGCGGTATAAAGAGATTTACGGTATGTGCTGTAATTTACTGTCATTTTCAATTAGAATTTCTAATTTCTTTTTACTGTGTCGCAATTTTCCAGGGTGTTTATGTCTAAAAGCAGGGGTCACAAATCTCGGTCCTGGAGGGCCGGTGTCCAGGAACAAGTTTGATGACCCCTGTCTTAAAGGGATAGTACACATAAATATATATATAAATAAATATATGTGAATGTTGCAACTTGAATTTAAGATTCAATCCAAAGTTCTGCTGCTTTGTCCTTTAAATAAGGTGAAGAAATTTAGTTGTGCTGTCTATTATTTAGTTATATATGGTGCTGTTTAGCCAATTATAGTTCTGTCATTTTAATAAATGTAAAAAAGAATCATGTGTTTTATTTAATAATAATAATAATAATAATAATAATAATAATAATAATAATAATAATAATAATAATAAAGGTGATAAATATTTTTTTTAAATCACTATAAAGTACTTTATTCAAGTGTTGATAAGTATCGATTTAACTATCGATATTGACGATATTTGTCTTGAGATACTTGGTATCGGATCGGAAACAAAAATATTGGTATCCCCCATCCCTAATCACTGTGGTGTTTGTGTAAGACCCAGATATATAATCCTTGGGGAAGATAATTTTTTGTTTTGTACAGTTTTCCCTCAGCGGTATAAAGATATTTATGGTATGTGCTGTAATTTACAGGACACTGTACCATTATGTCAACTGTCTTTTTCAATTAGAATTTCTAATTTCTTTTTACTGTGTCGCAATTTTCCAGGGTGTTCACGTCTAAAAGCAGGGGTCACCAATCTCAGTCCTGGAGGGCCAGTGTCCCTGCAGGATTTAGCTCCAACTTGCCTCAACACACCTGCCTGGATGTTTCATGATGTTATAGTAAGACCTTGACTAGCTTGTGCAGGTGTGTTTGATTAGGGTTGAAGCTAAAATCTGCAGGACACCGGGTCTTAAAGGGATAGTACACATAAATATATATAAATACATATAAATATATATAAATATATGCAACACATTGCGCCACCGCACCACCCCATGCGTGTATTTATACTGTATATACATACTGTAATAAACATACACACTATATTATGTCAAAATAAACGTTTATTTTGGATGCGACACTTGAGTTGCTGTCAACTTCCATAGTTATTCATCACTTGATCGTTCTTTGACTGCCTTCACTCATCAAAATATCTCCTCTTCTGATCCACAGAAGAAAGAAACTCATACTAGCTTCAAGCTGGTAGTAACCGATGCCAGATTATTCATTTCTGTGACAACAAAACCCAGCAGCACCACCAACACATCACAGTTCCTCTTACTGTATCGTGTTTGTGGTGAAACACGAGATCAGCCTGAAAGGACAGCAAATTAAGCTGCAGCTGCACGAGACCCCGAGTGTGACGCTTTGAATATCATTTGACTATTGAAATAAAAACGTAAATATTGTGTGTGAGTGTGTGTGTGTGTGCGCAGAGAGTGAGGACTGCTCATTGGCACCTCGGAGAAACACTTCCTGAAAGCCATTCATTCGGCACACACACACTGATTACAAAAACTTGAGGTTGTTTCTAAACAGATTACTAATGATTCGCAAGGGAATGAGCGGATCCATGCGCACTGCTCATTACTGAAACAGCAGATGTTTTCTTCCGAGTGCTTAAACTTAGGGTGAAAGGGAGGCGGCGAGGGTATTTAGTAAAGCCCCGTTAAACACTAAAGCAGATTAGAGTTTATGCTTTATCCTTTACTTAAGACAATGTCCTTATGTCGATCTTAAATGGTACCACGCGTTCTTTGCTTCATGAAGAAATGCCACTGGAAAAAAGGGTCCCACTTTATATTAAGTGTCGCTTATATGTACCTGTGAACTTACATGGTACTTAGATGTGTAAGTAGTATGTTACTACAGTGTATGTACACACTGGTACATAGTATTTACTTGTGTAATACTGGTGTAACTACACTCATATAACAACCCACTGAATAGTATGTGTAAGTACAAATGTGTAACAGGACATTGGTAACAACACTAGGAGAGTACACATCTGTAACAAGAATTATGTAAGGGCATTGTGTAACAACAACATGTGCTTGCAGATGTTTTCCCACTTCCACACCTGTTTGAAGATCATGTACTTGTGAACACTGTATGGCAGAACTAATGCTGCATTAGAAGGTTTCACCTTGTGATACCAGTGATACTTACATGGTAACTCCACAGGAACTGTCCACTCAATATAAAGTGTAAAATGGTCATAAATTACTGTTCATACATTCATTCATTTTCTTTTCGGCTTAGATGGGTTGCAGCTGGAAGGGCATTCGCTGTGTAAAACATATGCTGGATAAGTTGGCGGTTCATTCCGCTGTGGCAACCCCAGATTACTAAAGGGACTAGGCCGAAACGAATTTAATTTTACACTTTATATTGTGGACAGTTCCTGTGGATTTACTATGTAACTACACTGTTATTAAAGTGTTGCATTGAAGATATTTCTACAAGTTACACAGTCATTTGTGACCTACATTACATTTAAACATTTTGCATTATTTGCATAATTAATGCTTGCTTTAAATTATACATTTGTTGCTGGTTATTCCAGCTTAAGGAGAATGAAGCGTTAGGCTTTTGTTTAGCGCCTTTAATGCAGTGTTCAGTATTGTCTTTATTTTAACACTGTCTTTATTGATTTTAGTAGCTTTTAGCATGTACAACAGAAATCAAAATCAAACATACAAAATAATAGTAATAAATGAAAAAAAAATAATAATAAAAAATAAAATAAAATATTAATAATAACTATTTGTCTTTTTAATTTCTTGTTTGTTTTTGTAATTCAAACTGGCTGTAAAGTTTCAAAGGCTTCAGTTATCGTCTCTCTAAAAACATAACTTGTAACTGAGACTAAAAGAGTTTGTGTTGGGTTGTTTAGTTGGCAGAAATTCAAAATGTACAAGCGCTTCAAGAGAATGAAGACTGATAGAGTAGAGCAGATACATTGTTAGTGTTCATATCAACGTGTTTAGTGCTGAGGAAGAGCTGGAATCCACATATGGTAATGATTGTTTGATTCCTGACCAATCAGAAGACAGTAGGGCCATCTGACCAGCTATAACAGACTGAGCCATTTGGCCAATCAAAGCAATGTAGGGTCATCTGACCACTCAGAGCAGAGCACAATCATTTGAAGCAGAGTATGAACATTTGACCAATCAGAGTACTCAATTGGGATCTGACAAATTAGAGGAGGGTCAAAATCACAGAGTTTTATTATTCTAAGCTTTGGCAGTTTCTCTTTTGGGAAATGAATCTTTCACAAAGAATAAAAACACAGAAGTTGACAAGTTAATAACTCAAAAATGTTAAATAATTCAATATTTCAGCATTAAATATGCTATGAAAACTCATTATAAGTTGAATAAATAAATAATCTGAAATTCATTTTATTAATGTGATTCAAAGAATCATTTGAATCACATGATTTAGAATCATTAATCAGAATCTCCAGTTTTCACTTGAAGTCTCTTGATCCTTCAGGATTCATACTGATATGCTAATTTAGTGCTTAATTATGATCAATTATTATTGATAAGAATAACAGACTTCTATGTTTGATGCAGAAATACTCATAATAATTATTCCCAACCTTTGACTTTCACTGTAAAAAACAATTACTTAAAAAAGTGAGTAAACCCATTGCCTTAAAAGAGACAAGTTGATTTTACTTTAAAAATGTAAAGTATTTCTATTGCAACTTAGAACTATTAAGTTCATTTAACTTAATTATGCACATATTTTATTTACTTAATCATTTTAAAGCAATGCTTAATCAATTTTTTTTTAAAGTAAAGTTAACCATCGCTTTTTATTGTGCATTTGATCAAGAACGAACTTGATCATGAGGATGATCATGGACTCTTATGTCTAACTGACTCTAATTCCCAGTGCACGGTGCTCGTAGGTTTGATAAAGTTGGACCATTGATAAAATCTCCCTATATTTGGAGACATTCTCTGCTTTAGCTGCAATAGAGACTCAAGCTCTGTCATTTAAAGCTGAGTAGAAACACAGAAGGGCCATCTGAGAAATTAGAGTAGGGTCAACTAACCAATCAGAGCAGAGTATGCTCTCCATCTAAATACTGCAGTAAGTATACTGAAGTGTTTTTGACCTTGATGGTGAATCTATTGTATACTGCGATAAAAAAATTGGATTTACTAAATGTTTTAAGGGAAGTGGTTGCAAACAAGTTATACAAGCTTAATTTAAACTCATTAAATTGAGTAATGTTCAATTTGTTGGTTTAAATTCAGCCCATATAAATTGTTCGCAACCACTTCCCTTAACAACATAAATCCAATGAATCATTGTGCAGTGTGTAGGAGACCACTAAACAGTATAATCACACACTTTATCTGTATGCTTTGGTCAGCATATAGATATAATTACCATTCATTTGATCATCTCTTCTAGCGTATGGAGTCTCAAGAGGCAAGAATCACTTGAGACGTGTGTGTGCGAGTGTGTGTGTGTGTGTGTGTGTGTGTGTAAACCATGACTGTTTTGTTTCTTGACGTCAGATATGGAAAGTATGCAGGTCCCTTCAGCGTAACAGCCAAATCTCTCCTGCCTGGACCAGAGCATCAAGAGCAGTCACCGAGACAACACTCAGATTAACCTCAAAATACACCACACACACACACACACATTATACTTCATCTCTTTAATTTGTTCAGTGTGATGACGAGTGCATAGTCTGAGACAAACATAAAGATGTGCTACAAGTTCAAAACGCAATAAATAAAGACTCCTTAAAGGGATAGTTCACTCAAAAATGTCAAATTCTGTCTAATTCAGTCTCTGAGTTATCAGGGGTCGCCACAGTGGAATGAACCGCCAACTATTCCAGCAATGGATGCTCTTCCAGCCCAAACCCCAATTGCTTAAATCCTATTTGAGTTGCCTTCATCTGTTGAACATAAAAGAAGATATTTTGAAGAATGCTCGTCACACCCATTGAATTCCACAGTAAATTTGACTTCTAAAGAATTCACTGGGTTCAAGCAACCAGCATTCTTCAAAATATCTTCTTTTTTGGTGGTTTTAAATTGATAAATGTTTAAAACCACACAAGGCAGAATAAATGATGGGGTAATTTTCATTTTTGGAGCGAACTATCCCTTCAAATGATCTAGCTGTTTGAGTAAGTGCGTAAACAAACATGACATGATAAAAATCATCACCAACCCATTCCTGCGATTATATAAAGTATTTTCCTCCTAAACCCAGAGGGAAATAAAAACAGTACATTTGAGAAGCTGCCGAGAGCCTTTACATCAAGAAAGTGCTCACATGCATGAAGACACTTTTGTTCACAGTACACAACGTCATTCTTAGAAAGCACATCTGTTACTCTCTCTTTTTTTTTCTTTGATAAAATCACAGAGTGTTGAGGCTGAAAGATTTATCATTCTAAGCTTTGGCAGTTTCTCTATTGGGAAATGAATCTTTCACAAAGAGTTAATAATAAAAACCCAGAAGTTCAAACGTTTGGAATAATTCAATATTTCTGCTCTAAATAGACACACTGTGAAAAAAATCATGGTTGTCTTAAATTTTTAAGCTGAATCAAATTAACCTGATGAGTCCATTGAACTTATATTGTGTTAAACCGACTTAAAAACCCTTGCGTAACTTATAAAATTAAGTTAGAAGATGATTGACTTAGTTTAATAAGTTACAATAAACTAAAAAACATATGTTGTCAGCATACATTTTTTTACAGTGCAGTAATGATGAGTAAAAATGATTATAGGTTGAAATAACTGTGTGTGTGGCACGGTGGTTCAGTGCTGTTGCATCACTGCAAGAAGTTTGCTGGTTCGAGTCCCGGCTGGGCCAGTTGTCATTTCTGTGTGGTGTTTGCATGTTCTCCCCATGTTGGCGTGGGATTCCTCTGGGTGTTCCGGCATCTGCTGCGTAAAACATATGCTGGAATAGTTAGCGGGTCATTCCGCTGTGGCAACCTCTGAAATAGAGGCTATGCCTAATTTACATCACACAATTTCGATTCATTAATTAGACTCTCCACTTGAAGTCACTTACGGTCCTTTGGAATTCTTTCATTCATATTCCTTATTTATCAGGGGTCGCCACAGTGGAATGAACCGCCAACTATTCCAGCATATGTTTTACACAGTGGATGCTCTTCTAGCCGCAACTCAGTACTGGAAAACACCCATACACTCTCTTATTCACACGCATACACATAGACTAAGGCCAGTTTTGTTTACCCAGTTCACCTATAGCGCATGTGTTTGGACTGTGGAGGAAACCCGCACCAACACGGGGAGAACATGCAAGCTCCACACAGAAATGCCAACTGATCCTGCTGGGACTCGAACCTTGGACACTCAGCCACCGAGCTGCCTGGAAATCATTCTAATATGCTAATTTAGTGCTTAATTATGATCAATTATTATTGATAAGCATAACAGACTGCTTTTTAATGCAAAAATACTCCTGATTATCCCCAACCTTTGACTGCCAGCCATTTGATCAAGAACGAAGAGTCTTATGAGGATCACAGTATAGTAATTCACAGTGCACGGTGCTCATAAGCTTGATAAAGACGGACCGTTTATAAAACCTCAGTATATTTTGAGACACAGTCATTCATAAATGCTCAGCTTTAGCTGCCGTAGAGATTCTAGTGCCACAATCTTACAGAAGAAGAACTGAGACATAGCTGAACTTGTTTCCATTAAAGGGATAGAATTTAAACTCGGTCATCACTTACTCACCCTTTACTTTTTTCATGAGTTTCTTCTGTTAAACACAAAAGGAGATACTTCGAAATATGTTGCACATCTGTAACCATTGATTTTCATAGTATTTCTTTTCCCTACTATTGAAGTCAGTGCAGTTTTCTCCAAAGTATCTTATTTAGTGTTCATTCATTCATTTTTCTCTGGCATGGTTCCTTATTCATCAGGTGTCGCCAAAGTGGAATGAACCACCAACTATTCTTGCATTATGTTTTAAGCAGTGGATGCCCTCCCATTATTTAGTGTTCAACAGAAAAAAGAAACTCATAAAAGCTTGGAACCACTTGAGGGAGAGTAAATAATGAGCAAATGTACATTTTAGGGTGAACTATCCCTTTAATGCTTCAACAGATATTGGATAACAGAAGTCCAGCTGCCTAACGTAATAATATGAAGGCACTCACTTGCACTTGTTTTGTTGAAAGTTAAAGGAATTTTTCTCTGTAAAAAGTCACAGTTTATCTGAGAATCAGTTCAGCTACAGTTACAGCGGCTCATTATCAGCAAGAATCAGACGCTGATGTCTCGACATGCACAATCCCGACGCATGCAGTTCATCATGCAGTAAAACTATCATCCAGACACCCGATATTCAATAACCATCAAAGCCCAGCAGTGTTATTTGTGTTAGTAATTTGTGAAATCCTGCTGTGCGTGTGTGCGTGCGTGTGTGTGTGTGTGTTTGTGCAATGGCAGTTCGTAAGGTTCATTAGATTTAAAAGCACATTAACGGTGCTAAAGCAGCTACGCTCGCGTCTCTGAGGAAACACTTCTCTGAGGGTGAAACGCTGGTACAAGAATCCCCCTGAGATCCAGCAATTCATGTTTTAAACCTCGGAGAACATTTGAATATGTTTATATCCCTGTCAGGGGTGTCAATTATTAACTGGTGACACTTCACTGATATCTTTTCAGAAATAATTGTAATGTATGCAGATTCTGTGTTATTTAAAGCATTCTACTTTCTAAAACGAGACACAAATGATAATAAGCATTATAATTATTCGTGATTTCATACGATTAATTGTTTTAAAATACATTATCAATGGATTAAAACGTTTTTTGATAATAAACCATGTACTGTATATAAATATATATATACTATGTACTGTAAAGTGTTACCGAGTTATGGCATATCATGTGGCGTAATTAAATAATAATATGAATATATGAATATAATTAATATATTTATAACAAATATTATTATTATTATTATAAAATATTATGTTAATATTATAATAATATTATTATTTATATAATATTTGTTATTACATATTAATATATTGGTGTCACTTGAAGTAAAATGGTGCGGCTTTTAATAGCCTATTACAGGGATGCCCAAACTCGGTCCTGGAGGACCTGGCTGCGTCCGAAACCGCATACTTCCATACTATACATGGAAATCAGTATGCAAGCCAAGTAGTATGTAGTAGTGTGCGAGAAGTACCCGGATGACTTACTACTTCCGGTAAGATTCTGAAGTGTGTATCACATGCACGCTGCGCTATCCCATGATGCCCCGCGAGAGAATTCATGAATGGGAGTGAAGTGACGCAACTGACGCAGGTAGGTCACGTGACCATGACAAAATGGCGGATGTAGTACGTTCGAATTCCATTCATACTTCTCACATTCATACTGTATAGAACGTACTTTTCTAACGGCAGAGCAGTACGGTAAGTTCAAATGCAGTACCTACTGAGTAGTAGGCGGTTTCGGACGCAGCCCCAGTGTCCTACAAAGTTTAGCTCTAACCCCAATCAGACACATCTGGGCTAGCAAATCAAGTTCTTACAAGGCTTTATAGAAACATCCTTGCAGGTGTGTTGAGGCAAGTTGGAGCTAAAATCTGCAGGACACCAGACCTCCAGGATCGAGTTTGGACACCCCTGGCCTATTATAACTAATGGGGATAGTTCACCCAAAAAAATTATAAATAATAAATTCTGTCATCATTTATTTATCCTCCACTTGTTTCAAACCTGTTTGACCACAAAGACACACTGAAGAACATTGGAAACAGCTATTGACATCCGTATTATTTTTTGTTTCTACTATTGATGTCAATGGCAGCTGGTTTCCACCATTCTTCATGATATCTTCAACGGGAGAAAGAAACTCATAAGTAGGGCCAGACGGAATCTGCGGACATTTTTTTGCTATTTCTGCTGAGTATTTTGATAACAATCTGCGGATTCATGCGGAATGATTTTGGGAGTATCATAACTAAAATCTTAATATATGAATATGAATGTTTACAATGTGAATCAAATAAGATCCACTTTATTTGGTAAACAAAGCATGTCTCTCATAAAAAGTATCTACTAAAACAGTAATAAAAATAGTTATTTACTAATTTATTTACTAGTTATTTTCTAAAATAGCACTTTACAAAACTGTATTGTAAATAAATCACATGAATATTCTCATATTAGTCAATATTATGACTAAAAATTAATTTGAAAACTGATTAAATATACATTTACACACATTTACACAAGTAGATAAACAGAATCAACGATGGGCTAAAAACCTGCGGAAATCTGCAGAAATCTGCGCGTGCAGATTCCGTGTGGCCCTACTCATAAGTGACTAAATGACTTGGAAATTTTCATTTCAGGGTGAACGATCCATTTAACATTATTAATTCAGGTCCCCGTTGTGACTTACTAATAGTATCTGGATGCAGAATTCATGATGCAAGCTGAGACTGCACTCAATGGAGCTAGTGAGGTCACTGTGAGGAGTAGGGTTAGATGAGCCCATTAAAAAAGCACTGCATGCAGCTTAGACTGCATCTGCACCAGGTCTGCATCCAGACCTCTCTCTAACTAACCCTGTGTGCTGTGTGACACATTAAAATGACTGACTTTTGTTCTTTTTTTTGTTCTAGGATATATCTCTATACAAACATTGACTTTTAAAGCGAAGTGACAAAGCTCTATACACCCTCAAAAATAAAGATGAGAGCGGTCACCAGTGCAGTATCTTTACAAAAGGACACTTTTGTACATTTTGGCTACTAATATACACACTTAAGGTACTAATTTGTACTGTGGAAATGGGGAAAAAGTGTACACACCGTTTTGTACTAAACTGTAACACTGTATTTGGATTTACTACATTATTTTAAAAGATTACTGGCTGCCAAAATGTACACAGACTGAATTTAAACAAACAAATTAAATGTAGTAATGGTCAACTTAATTGATTTCTTTAAATCCAGCCCTATTAATTGCTATTTGCAACCACTTACCTTCAAAAAAAGTAGTAAATCCAATGCAGCATCTTTTCTCAGTGTACCAGTGTGCATCATTTCAGCTATAAACATGTAAACATACTGCTCAAGTGACACTTCTCCTACCTCTCTTTATTTCAGAGAGCGTTTCTGTGTATAAAATATTCAAATGCCTTTTTTTTTGCTGGTCCCGGGAGGATATATCAAGAAAATCCCACATCGTGTTCTCATCAAGCTTCCCTTTTGGCAGCAGGCGTCCACTGGCACCACCTCTTGCCGTCATACACAATCCTGAGCAGAACGTTCGACAAGACGTCCTGATACAGACTCAGGCAAACCCATCCTGGGAGATACATCAGCGTCACCAGTCCCATGAAATGAAGAGGATAGTGAGAATAGTCCCAGGAGCACGCTCCAAACCGCCTGAGAGTAAAGCCCCAGCTAAACTCCCATGTGTAGATGAAGCAGATGTAAATGGGGAGCCGCCGAGAGATCCCCCATCCTCTCCTGAAGTGCAGAAAAAGATAGAGCTTCTCCACTACAAAACTGCAACTCCCATACATGAGGAAGGACCAGAGGGACGTGTGCCCCCTCAGTTCCCCCTTCTCGAAGAGATTAAACACAGAAGTGAAGAGCACCTCATCTATAAAGCCGTGCATCCCGAAAAACACGAAGCGCAGGACGCCGGGCACCGCGTTTAGGTGGGATTTCGCCGCGGTGTTTTGATACTGCAGCCCCAGGAAGCGTTTATGGAAGAAATACGCGAAATACAAAGCGAGGATGTAGTGTACTGTGAGCTGCGTGACGGATACGGTGATGCTTTCGGTGCATGTCACCAGATTCCCGATTAAAATCTGCAGGCAGATGTAGAGGCACGGGTAGAAGACGAGGTGAAAGACGACAGGTCGCTCCTGGAAGCATCTTTTCTGCAGGTAGATCTTCTCCAAAGCGAGATGCGTGAAGGAGTGGACGACGCACAGATATGGAGAGGAGAATCCCAGCAGCTGGGGGTCACCGTGATCCAGGAACTGGCGGGTTGAAGACAGCAGGATGTCCAGCGTGACCCCGTGCATCCCGTAAAAATACATGCGCATCCACTGCGGTAAAGCAAGCGCATCGCGGGATCTATGGTTGTCCGCTCGTCTTGATTTCATCATTATCTCTTGTTATCAGACCCTCTCAGATGTAAATGCGTCTTTGTTGGGTGCGCATTTTACGCAGTGGGTCGCTGGTGACTCGCTGCGGCCCCGCGAAGCCCGAAATCTCCCCTAACCGCATTATTACTTGCACGAGCACTGGGAAGAGGAGGAATGGGAAGAGGAGAGGAGACTGCGGCGTAATTATAGCAACGACCAGCAGATGGCGCTGTCATACTCGTTAATAACATGCAAAGTGCAACGTCTGCAAAGTGCTACACTAAAAATGCATTGTTCCACACAATACCTTCATGTTGTCCCAACACAAGTCGATTAAGTTAACTCGTTTTTACAAGTCCAAGTAGATTGAACATAGACAATTATATTGTCCCAAAGAAAACGTACAAATTGTGTTGCTTAAACTCAAATAAGCACAGTAGTTTGAACAAGCAGAAAGTCATTTTTTTGTGCATGCAAAACTCTCCTGCACATAATCAGCACACTATTCTGTTATATTCTGTTCTTTTTTATATTGTATTTATTAATTTTACTTAAGATTTTTGCTTTTTAAAAATTAATATAACATTAATTCATACTGTTTTATTATTTATGAAAATAATTAGCATTATTGTTTATTATTTTGACAAAACTAAAACCTGAGTGATAACGAGCCCTGTACACTCTCAAAAACAAAGATGGGAGCTTTCACCAGTGCAGTATCTTTAAAAAGGACACTGGTACTAATATGTACACTTAAAGTACCGATTTGTACTAAGCTACCAGTATAGACCACTTCAGGTACAACTCAAATATTCTATTCTATTCTATTCTATTCTATTCTATTCTATTCTATTCTATTC
>CAIGQQ010002477.1:11179944-11224785 GCA_903798035.1 Danio albolineatus
CATATAATTGTATACTAAAATGGTTTTATTATTAACCTATTATACTATTTTATTATTGTACTATCCTACATTAATTGTTTTATTTTTGTATTTGCTGTTTTTTAATATATAAAACGTGAATAGGCAAGGCAAACTTATAGATTTATAGAGCACAATTGTACACAATCATAACGGATCTAAATAATCAATAGTAATATATATCATGCATGCAGAATATTGTTTTATACTCTATTACTACTGTATATTAGCACTTATAAAATAAAAAAAATACTATATTAAACAAACATTCTTCAAAAGGTATTACGTTAAACATTTTATTTGAATACTATGATTTATCCGTCTGTCTATATTCGTCTCTCTTACCATGGAAATCCCCCTCGGGTTTTACCCTGTGAAACTGCAGTAATATCTCTCTCTGGGACTAAACATTAGTCAACTTAAAGCTCAACTCCTCTGTCATTCCGTACAGGGACACGATCCTCAGGGCTAAAGCAATTTTAGTCATATTTAAAAGCGCTCTAATTCATTGATCAAGTTTGATAAAGGAATGCACTGTAAAAAATGCATGATACAATTCATTCATGTTGTCCCAACTCAAATTAATCTCTTGACAATTTTAAGTGAATTGAACTAAATAAAATAAAATTAAAAAATTAAATAATTAAGTTGCCCCCACCCGCCAAAAAACAAAACAAATGTGAGGTGTTTCAGCTTATTTTAAATGAGTAGTTTAAACAAGCAGCACAAATAAACAAACAAACAAACAAACAAACAAACAAACAAACAAACAAACAAACAGATGAATAAATAAATAAATATAAATAAATAAATAAATAAATAAATAAATAAATAAATAAATAAATAAATAAATAAATAAATAAATATAAATAAATAAATAAATAAACAAACAAACAGATGAATAAATAAATAAATATAAATAAATAAATATAAATAAATAAATAAACAAACAAACAAACAGATGAATAAATAAATAAATATAAATAAATAAATAAATATAAACAAACAAACAAACAGATGAATAAATAAATAAATATACATAAATATAAATAAATAAATAAATATAAATATATATAAATAAATAAATAAATAAATAAATAAATAAATAAATAAATAAATAAATAAATAAATAAATAAATAAACAAACAAACAAACAAACAAACAAACATTTTTTTTCTCAACCTCCTTTGTTTATGTTCAGATATTTCACTGTAAAGGCAATGAAAATACCCGTTTCATCGACATAAAAGTAAAGCAAATAAACCTAGAAAGTTTCAGATGGCATTATTTATAGAGAGTCTTTTCACAGTATTTCTCTAAATTCAGAAGCAAATGCACTGAGGTTTGACCGTTTAAGGTTTTGAGACTGTCCTGCACCACTCAAATATCATATGTTATCTTTTTTGGAGGTGACAGATTAGCTCTATCCAGCCAGACACATCATTATCTGTGAGAGCTACAGGAATAACACACAACGGGAAGTGGTCAGAGGTCTTCAGTGAGTCAATATCAAACAAAAACAAACAATAATAATAATAATAATGATAATGATGATAATAATAATAATAATAATAATAATAATAATAATAACAATAATAATAATAATAATAATAATGTGACCAATAGTTTTTTACTGTAATAACGTTCTGCTATTTTATATACATATATATAAAACATATCTCCTATATAATTTTGTTAATAGTACATGCAGCAACATTGTAAGTGCTCAACGCCACCACTAGATGGAAGCAAAGCGAGATTTTAACTCATTCTGAATTCTCGCTGTGTGTATATAAGTGTTTGCTATAGTTGCTGCAGCACTGCCTTTAGGAGAGAAAGCATAATTGTATGTGAACGGCAAATTATCGGCAAGCTGCTACACGACAGGGTCTTTCAGGACATTACAGCTGTGCTCAGAGCAATACATCGCATTAATTTGTCCCAGCATGGCCACAGCATTTCAGATTAGCATCAAATGATCCTTCATTATCATTTTTATTCACCCCTTGGTACGGCTGGCTCAAAAACGCAGCTAAAAATACCACCAGGCGTCCCTTTGCCCTTTTCTAATGTAAGCCTTTGGGGTGTTTGATTAGTATGTTCATTTACACTAATGTCACTGCTTCTGTTCCCATTGTATAATCATGTGTTTTCCTATATTCAAATATGTTATGAGTTTAATCATATTAATGGAACGTCTAAGTGACAAAATAACTGAAATAGTCTTAAGTTATTATGTACACAGCGTATTTTCAGCCCCTAAAATAGGCTAAAAATCACAAATTATTTGACATTTAGTACATTTACTACTTTCTAGGTGAAATTTGCATTAGTTTTTTTATAGAAAGTCTGAAATGATTGGAACTGCAGTCTTTAACGAATGTAAATAATAATTAAAGTCTGATTTTGTGTACCACAAACTCACTCGTTTGCACTATTCATACTATTAAAACAATTGTGTAACTGCAGAATTTGTGCAGGAAGAAAAAAACTACATGATCCATGATGCTGTACACACAATTCCTCCAATCAGAGAGCTGTATTAAAGTGCTCCAAGAAACATACATTTAGCCAACCCATGCTCGTTATAGATACGTACCCCTATATACATTTCTGGAGATCACGAAATACATCCCAGGAGGTACTTTTTTTTTTTTTTTTGCAGTTTTTGTTTTCGCGAATCCACAAAGAGGCCACTGTGTGTGCTTTTTGAGATCTCAAATTTCTGTTGCGAGTGTCATTCTGGGCTGCTGTTCTCAGGTAAATCCACCAGAGGCTGCTGTTGACTGACTGACTGATTGATCGCCCACACCGCCCCTTTCCCTAAACCCAACCGCTAAGAGTTTTAAAAAGCACTGATTGACACACCTAAACATGACGTCCCTAAAGACAATGTTTTCAAAAGCAATCCAGAAAAAGAAAAGCCCTCCCTGATTTGTACCACACTTTCAGATCTTACTATGTTCTCAATCTGTTATTTGATTGTTTATACTTATTTTATTGTCTTTTGTTTTTGTTTTACCTGCTTTCTGAAACCGTTCTTCGACAGACTCGAACCCCGTCATCAACTCCTGTCTGCATCTCTAGTCTGCTAACATACGTGGCAAACTGGTAACAGCGGAATAGCTGTTCACATGGAGGTAAGAAGTCAGCTGGCAGCGTGAAAAGAAACAGAAGCCGTCAGCAGCGTCACACCATCCAAAGACATAATGCAGCCGGATGTAGTTCTGAAGTAGTGCAGCCAAACTAAATCTTACTGAAAGCTCATTCTTTGAGATATCAACCTTAAGTTCGGAATATAATTTCGTCATGCATGTAGCTTTGATTTTCTGTCAATTTTAGGCTTAAACATGTTTTGAAAATACATATTTAATGTATTATATTAACATGTACATTCATTCCTTTAGTATTTTCATAAACATAAAGGCACATAACTTTTGTTTAATTTCACTTTTTGAACTTTTTTCAGTGGATTAGCTAGCAAAATAAACCTTGAAAATTGTTATTTCAAGTGGGCTTTAAGGATTACAATGCAAATCCAACTAGAACTTGTTTGATAAACTAAGCAAGTCACTTATATAATATAAATCTACTACAAGACAGAAAACATTACTTTAACCAACTGTATTGTAAATAAATCATATAAACATTTGTGTATTAGTCGATATTATTTCTAAAATTCCAGCCTGATCTCACGAGGAAATGTAAGTACTTTACTTTTCGTCAGTTAAATGGCTGATTTGTACGAATTTGTAAAGGTTCAGTTGTATGAAAATGCACGATTTCAAAAGGAGGCACCAAACCGCACCCCTAAACCCAACCTTCATCGAGGATAAGAAAATCATTCTAAATTGTACGAATGAGATCGTATGAATTCATACAATTTAGACACTAAATCAAAGTTACGAATTGCCATGAGATTGTGTTGGAAATTCATACAAAAACTGAATAAATGTATATTTACAGACAATTACATACAGTAAATAACGAGACTCAATGATCAGTGTTGGGGAAAGTTACTTCTGAAAGTAGTGCATTACAATATTGAGTTACTCTCCAAAAAAGTAACTAGTTAGTTACTTAGTTACTTTTTATGGAAAGTAATGCGTTATATTGCTTGATCTCTTTCACTACTTGTAGTTGTTTTTTCTCTTCTTTTTTTAATATAATATATAAAAAAGTAATCACTTTCTGCCTACCAGATGTTAGGCATGGTTATATATATTGCGATTGTGATTTTTGAAAGTATTACAGCGATTTGTAAACGTTTATTATTAACATTTGATGAGGCTCCCCATACAGTCTGATAGAGCGCTTTTTTGAACGAATTCGTAAAAATTCAGTTGTATGAAAATGTACGATTTTAAAAGGAGGCACCAAACCGCACCCCTAAACCCAACCTTCATCGGGGATAAGCAAATTTCATTCTAAATTGTACGAATGAGATCGTATGAATTCATACAATTTAGACACTAAATCAAAGTTACGAATTGCCATGAGATTGTGTTGGAAATTCATACAAAGACTGAATAGATGTATATTTACAGACATTTACATAAAGTAAATACATAGACTCAATGATCAGTGTTGGGGAAAGTTACTTCTGAAAGTAGTGCATTACAATATTAAGTTACTCTCCAAAAAAGTAACTAGTTAGTTACTTAGTTACCTTTTATGAAAAGTAATGTATTATGTTGCTTGATCACTTTCAGAACTTGCAGTTGTCTTTTCTTCTTTTTTTATATAATTTATAAAAAAGTAATCATATTCTGCCCATCAGATGTTAGGCATGGTTATATATATTGCAATCGTGATTTTCAAAAGTATTGCAGCGATTTGTAAATGTTCATTATTAACATTTGATGAGGCTCCCCATACAGTCTGAAAGAGCGCTTTTTTGAACGAATTCGTATGAGTTCAGTTGTATGAAAACGTACAATTTTTAAAGGAGGCACCAAACCGCACCCCTAAACCCAACCTTCATCGAGGATAAGCAAATTTCATTCTAAATTGTACGAATGAGATCGTATGAATTCATACGATTTAGACACTGAATCAAAAAGTTACGAATTGCCATGAGATTGTGTTGAAAACTCATACAAAGACTGAATAGATATATATTTACAGACAATTGCATACGGTAAATAATGAGACTCAATGATCAGTGTTGGGGAAAGTTACTTCTGAAAGTAGTGCATTACAATATTGAGTTACTCTCCAAAAAAAGTAACTAGTTTTTATGGAAAGTAATGCATTATATTTCTTGATCTCTTTTAGAACTTGCAGTTGTCTTTCCTTTTCTTTTTTTTAAATATAATATTTAAAAAAGTAATCACATTCTGCCCATCGGATATTAGGCATGGTTATATATATTGCGATCGTGATTTTCGAAAGTATTACAGCGATTTGTAAACGTTTATTATTAACATTTGATGAGGCTCCCCATACAGTCTTATAGAGCGCTTGGATCCAGAAACCCCTTCACGTGACGTCACACTTAACAAGCGGATAGTGCATTTGTTTGGACTGTGGAGGAAACCCACACCAACACGGGGAGACCAATACATGTTTTAACAACCAATTTCTACAAACTAGTTACTTTTGTCTTTGCAATGATGACAGTATATCATATTTTACAAGTTATTTTGCAAGATACTAGCATTCAGCTTTAGGTGACATTTAAAGGTTTAACTATTAGGTTTACTAGGCAAGCTCATTTTATTAGGCTAGTCATTGGACTATAGTGGTTTATTCAGTAGCCAATGGAAAACTAATATTTATTAAAGGGAGGATTTCCTTTTTTTCAGTGTACATGACTGATGCTTCATTGAAAACCATCAACTCGCTCTACATGACTTACAATGGATGTCTAAAAATGTAATTTCAGATCGCATTTCCTCCAATTTGCTGCTCTTATTGCTCTGTGTGTCTCTGTGCATCTGGTTTAGTGTCAGAGGGGCGCGGCGGGTCATGACTGAAAGGGAAAAAACACAGTCCCATGAGGGGTTTCACTCTTGTTTACCGTTTCTGGCCTTTATTAGGTATTCCCTTCACTTCTGGCCTCTCTGGGTTTCTCCATACCGAGCCTTGCATGTGTAATGAGCTTTTAAACGATCCCGGTCAAAACTTCCACAGCGCCCGTGCTGATCTAGACAGCCAAGAGTGAGTGGATTGAAGCAGAATGAATCCGCAGCGATATATTACTATTACGCGCGGCAGTCACGTTCACAAGAGCGATTGCCTGAGACTATCTTTATCTCCCATCTGTAATTCATATCTCTGAGGTTACATTATAAGGCCGTTAAAGGCGGCGCAAGGTCGTCCCTATGGAGACTGGGACTTCATTTGCAATCCGTCTCCGGCACATTGTTCACGTTTTGGCCAGTTCTGCGCGTTCGCAGATGAGGCTGGATTATTATACGGCATCAGATCTGTGATTTTCAGCAGAAAGACAGAAAGATGCTGGAGGTCTGCACGTCCTCGGCATGTCCTTGTGTCTCACATTGGACGCCGGGTGTTCTGACATTTTATCCCATACCCATCAGATTATGCTACCAGCACTGTATTTGAATGGTTTTGAGGTTGTGGATGAAATTCACAGATATTTTAGCACATCGTTGACCAGTGTTGGGGGTTTCGCATTACAAGTAACGTGACTTACGTAATAATACTAATTTTCTATGTAACGCATTACTTAAAAATAAATAAGCAATATTATTATTATTCATTCATTTTCTTTTCGGCTTAGTCCCTTTATTAATCTGGGGTCGCCACAGCGGAATGAACCGCCAACTTATCCAGCATATGTTTAACGCAGCGGATGTCCTTCCAACCACAACCCATACACACTCATTCACACACATACACTTCAGACAACTTAGCTTACCCAATTCACCTATACCGCATGTGTGACGACCCCAGGATATGGCAGATCCTGATTGGATGCCTTCTTGCTCACCAATTGGTTTGAAGCATATAAATAAGAGTGTTGTGCTAGCTTCTGGAGGACAGTGTGGCTACTGGGACGTCAAGACCATCGCTTTCATTCTGTAGCCTTTTGGTTTCGTTTTGCATTATTATTTCATCATGCCGTTAAAGTTAGTTGTGATTATATCTGAAGTTCTTTACGCCTAGACATTTGTTTGTTTGCTTGATTTGTTGTTCTATAAGTTCTATGTATAATAATGAAGTTGCATGTAGATCATTTTGTTGTTTGAGCTCTTTTATGTTGCGACTCAAACGAGCGGGTCATACCACATGTCTTTGGACTTGTGGGGGAAACCGGAGCACCCCGAGGAAACCCATGCCAACACGGGAGAACATGCAAACTCCACATAGAAATGCCAACTGATCCAAACGAGGCTCGAACCAGCAACCTTCTTGCTGTGTGGCGATTGTGTTACCCACTGTGTCACCTTGACGCCCTATTTGAGTTTTTTTTTTTTTTAATAATGACAATTACTTTTTATTTTAATCAAGTAGCTTTAAAAAAAATCATTGCTGAATTAAAATGACATTAAATCACACAATTTCTGCCATGGAAGGATTACCTTTCAAGAATTGTCTCAATGGACTGTGATTTTACTTAGTAAGACAAACAGTGCAAAAGTAATCACATTGTTTCATTATTCTGTATATAGACAGCTTCTCGGAAGATAACATTATCCTACATTATCATTTTTTATGTGTTTTTTAAAGGTGAATGAAGGCGTAGCTTATAAAGTGCATTTTTAATTGCAAAGCTTCTCCATTTAAAAAAACAAATAAGAAAAAACAACTGCAAGTTCTGAAAGAGATCAAGCAACATAATGCATTACTTTCCATAAAAAGGACATAACATAGTTACTTTTTTGGAAAGTAAAAAAAAAAAAAAAAAAAAAAAAAAAAGAGTATGATTTTTTTTACAATACAGTTTGTAAAGTAATGTTTTCTGTCTTGTAGTAGATTTATATTATATGAGTGACTTGCTTTGTTTATCAAACAAGTTCTAACTGGATTTGCATTGTAATCCTTAAAGCCCGCTTGAAATAACGATTTGCAAGGTTTATTTTGCTAGCTAATCCACTGAAAAAGTTCAAAAAGTGAAATTAAACAAAGTTATGTGCCTTTATGTTTATGAAAATACTAAAGGAATGAATGTATACATGAAATATGCATTTTCAAAACATGTTTTAGCCTAAACTAAACTAAAGACAGAAAACCAAAGCTACATACATTAACAAATTACATTCCAAATTTAAAGTTGATATCTCAAAGAATAAGCTTTTATTAAGATTAGCCGAACTACCAGACATGACATCAGATGACCTCCAGTTTATATTGGTGAACATACAAGGGCGCCCCTTATGTTTTGAGGAATACAAACTGTACTTTTTCATACTTTTGACAATATTTGTGAAGTAGACTTGCAATTCTAAAGCAGAATGGGCAGTTTGTGGTATTTGAGTTGAATTTAGCCTCTAAAAAACATCTAAACAAATGGATTGCTGTAGCAAAGTAATGCTTTACAACTCTGATTGAGTATCCTTGATACAAATTAATGAAAAACTGTTGCTCAGAAAGAAACCAAATATAGAAACTAGACATCATAAGCTTTCAAATGATATATAGTTTGTCATGATTGCTTTATGTTAAAACTACAACATTATGGCTTACAAATGTAACCGTAAATTGTCCCACAGGTTGGAGGATTTCAGTAAATGTTTTTTAAACTATGACTCTTAAAACCAAAACTGAGATAAAACTGTGGTAAAACTAAGATAAAACTGTGGTAAAACTGTGCTAAAATATTCATTCAGAAGTCTTAGACCTTTCCAATGATATATAGTTTGTCATGATTGAATTAGAATTTAATTATGGGATTATGGCAAATATAGGATGCAAATTTAAGGGGTTTCGATGGCGGGACAGTGGCAGTTAATAGGTTAAATAAAAGTTAAAACATTGTTATTTATTTATTTGTTTATTTTTTTATTGGTCCAGGGTTAGGGTAAGGAATTTGGGCAGATTGGGGCAATATTACAGCCTCATATCACACCACAATCTGAGTTTGTGATCAAAATTGGATACCTACTTTTTGAATTGGAGGTAGTAAAATCTGACAGGGTATAACATCAGCACACCTAAGTTGTCTAACTGCGTCATCAGCCTCCCTGAACATGCTTTATCCAGCAAAACACACCCTTGCGTTTTCATCCTCTTCTAATAAACGCCGAGATTGCTCTTTGTGACGAACACATAACCGTAGTTCCCTTTTTAATGAGCTCCCATGGCAACCTGCGCATGTGGAGGAAACTGGGCTGAAGGTTTGAACTGGAGGTAACGATGCATGTTGGGTTGAAAGGCTAAAGGATGTGTTTCATGTGACGGCTGCTGAGCGAGAAAAAACATCCCGGCAGACTCACAAAACGGGGATGCTTGCTAATAGAGGAGCAATACAGGAGAAAACGTCAAAGACTGTAACTGGAAATAGAGCAAGAGTAAAGAGCTATGCAAAATTCAGCACTATGATGATAGGGCTGCTACTGTAAAATTCAAAGGAGTGGAGGTTCGTTCAGCACAGATGCGTAAGAGACTGTTCACACAAAGCACGATGACTATAAATAATGATGAAGACATTGTTTTAAAGATCTGAATGTAAAACCACAGCAAAGTTCAGACCACAACTATAACAATATATATGTAGAGATTGCACAAATCCTTTCTGTTTAAACAGATTCTGACTGGCTGTCAGTGTTTTATTGTTTATTAGTTGGAATAAATAGCACTGAAAGTGATCCCTGCTATATTGTCTCTGCACATCTTTATTGTTATATTTGTGGTCTGAACTGAAACTGTTCTCTCGTTCTTTTTAGAACAGCGTCTTTATCATTGTCTTTATTTGTAAATTTGTAGTTTTCCGTATATTATGCTTCATGTGTTTGTTTCTTGTGTTCATTTGTTATTTCCCCCCATTTATTAATGCCTTTGAATTGCATTATGGGAGCTTGATCTTTCTTCCAACAAAATTTTAACCTTGAAAAGTTAGAAAAAGTGACTTTTATTGACATTTTTAATAGTTTGAAGTGATGCATCATCTGGGTTGGTGCTGTATAGATCATTTCTATGTGGTCGTGCCATTGCCATGAACATTTCCTGCTTGTTATCAAACTATTTCATAACTGTAACAAGAGGCAATTCAATCATCATAATGTTGCCGTCATCACACTGTTTATCAGTAAGTAGACATTTTTGGACTCTCAGAAGCTAAGGAAATTAAAGTTTTACATCCCTCAAACTGGTCTATATTGCTGTACTGGTCTGCCAGTACATTTTCTGTTATTAGACTTATTCCTCTCTATATTATTTCTTATACATTATATTATTTCAAACTTCTAAAACATCAATAAAAGTCACTTTGGTAAACTGTTGAGTTGAACTTTCAACATCAAAAGTCAACAGAGCAGAGATCAAGCTCCCATGATGCAATTCACAACTGTAAATAAACAGAAATACTCGAGAATCACAACTGAAACTGTTAATTAGCAGATATATTTACAGTGTAGTTATTAAACCATTGAAATATTAAAAATAATGGTTGCAAAAGACCATAGTAATGCCATTAAAGAACTACAATTTGGTTGTACAGTATGGTAGCTTTCAGAAGAAGGCTTCATATCAAGAATCTATTTCTTATAGTGTTTCTGTAATCTAATAAACCTTTTTCCACAATAAAGAACCTTTTAGATGGGATGTTAAATGTTCTTCATGGAACCGCCAATGTCAGTAAAGAAACTAGAGTGAAGGTCTCTACACAATATTTGTGTCTGTTGCAATAAACAAAGTAGCATTAGATTTTAATTTTTGGTTTTATTGGTTTTGTCGAGTCATAACATAAAAAACATCATGCCAGACTTTCCAAACTAGTGTTTGCCATTTATTCAATGACATGCAATGTCATTTAGAAGCCAACAAGATTTAAACTTTAAATGAATGTGTTTCTTGAATCTTTCTACTGCTTTTTTTTTTGGCCACACAATTCATTCATTCATTTTCCTTCAACTTAGCCCCTTATTTATTAGGTGTTGCAATAGTGGATTGAACTGCCAACTAATCCGGCATATGTTTTACGCAGAAGATGCCCTTCCAGCCACAACCCAGTACAGGGAAACACAATTACACACTCATTCACACACACTCATACACTACGGCCAATTTAGTTCAGTACCTATAGCGCATGTGTTTGGATTGTGGGGGAAACCGAAGCTCCTGTAGGAAACCCACGCCAACACGGGGAGAACATGCAGACGCCACACAGAAATGCCAACTGGTCCAGCTGGGACTCGAACCAGCGACCCTCTTGCTGTAATGCGACAGCGCTATCCACTGTGCCACCATGCCACCCATAATAATAACAATAATGATCAGAAAATTAAAAGGATGTGTGAAGGAAAATCAAGATGACAAGGAACTAAACCAGACACAGGTGAACATAATCATTGAAACAATGAGTTGCCATGAACACAGGAATGACAACCGGAAAAGGTGGAAGTGCTAAACATCTAAAGAACAGAAAACAAAAGTGACTGAGGATTATTATGAGCAATTAGTTACTGTATACTAATTAAAATGAACTTAATCATAGGTCTCAAACTCGATTCCTGGAGGGCCGCAGCTCTGCACAGTTTTGGTCCATTCCTAGTCAAACACAGCTGATCCAACTAAAACTACTAGAGACTATTAAGCAGGTGTGAGTTGGAAGTGGTTGGAGCTAAAATCTGCAGAGCTGCGGCCCTCCAGGAACTGAGTTTGAAACCACTAAGCTAAATTAGTGCCAAACAACCATAATCTTAAGTCTCTGATATTCCAAACAAGTCCTTTTTTCCAAGCATATAAGATTTTTTACTGGTTTTATATCAACATTAGTTATAAAATAAGTCATAATATTGAATATGATTGCTTTAAAAATGTAAACATCCATATCTCCCAATCATCTATTATGGTCAGTGTAATACAATATGATGACGTTTTTCTTTTGGTGTTTCCTCCTGACAACCTGATTGACTGATAACTCTCGGGAGTATGTAATACAATAAGGACACTTTAACTAGCTGAGGATTTATGTTACTATCAATGGTTAGTGTTGGTTTACATGGAGAGGTCACAGGGGCAGGATGTGATGTCGTCAGCAACTGGATTATCAGCAGGATATGGCCACTTAGTGATAACTGAGAGGGTATTCATTGTGCTGTAAAATGGTTGTCTACATACAGGAACAAGCGGGGTTTATAGTTGTGTAGTTTATATAGGTTATAAGGTTTATAGCTTATATGTTTTTTTTAGAACAAATTAAAACAATGTTATTTGAAATAAACAACCCTAAAATGTTAACAGTTTATTTCTGCTCCTCACAAAGGAAACTTCCATCATTTTAATCTAAAATATTTTAATTTATTTGACTCAAATTAAGAAAAATAAATGTAAGAAACTTAACAAATGTAACATAAAAGTTAAATAAAGCTAAAAAATAAAAATAAAATAACTAAAAATAAATACATTCATTCATTTTTTTTATTGCAAAACAAGAACAATAGCATGCAAAAAAATCCATTTTCTCACATCAAAGAAACAAATCAGTATAGAATAAAAAAATAAAATAAAATAAACAAAATTACAGGGGATGTATAAATTACAAAATTCGCATAAGAAAGGGATTCCAAAATTGCATACATCTTTATAGCTTTAAAGAATTAAAAATTCCGTTTTCCTGTCAGGATATATTTTTCATATACAATAATAGTAACAAAACTTTAGAGCAAAATTTGTTTATTAATTTAATGATGATATATGTGAAGTACCATGTACACAAACAAAAAACGGTCGAATGATAAACCTAATATTTATTTGTTAAAATTGATCTTAAACAGAGGCGACACGGAGCGCAGTAGGTAGTGCTGTCGCCTCACAGCAAGAAGGTCGCTGGTTCGAGCCTCGGCTGGATCAGTTGGCATTTCTGTGTGGAGTTTACATGTTCTCCCTGTGGTTGCGTGGGTTTCCTCCGGGTGCTCCGGTTTCCCCCCACAAGTCTAAAGACATGTGGTACAGGTGAATTGGGTAAGCTAAATTGTCCGTAGTGTATGTGTGTGAATGAGAATGTATGGATGTTTCCTAGAGATGAATTGCAGCTGGAAGGGCATCCGCTGCGTAAAACAAATGCTGGATAAGTTGGCGGTTCATTCCACTGTGGCGACCCCAGATTAACAAAGGGTCTAAGCCGAAAATAAAATAAATGAATGAATGAATGATATTGTGTAGAAAAGCCATAAATGAGGTCGGTGTCGTGATCTCGTTACTTTTGAGTGCGCATGTGCATTAGCTTAGGCAACCTGAAAACATGCCGACGTTTAGAAACTAAATGATACAGATGTTGTTTAATTTTATTAGTGATTACAAATATGTAATGTAATCGTAAGCTTGGCAAAGAGTTTTGAAGAATTTGATGTTTCCCCATTCAGACAGTAGAGATGGGCGATACCAATATTTTTGTTTCCGATCCGATACCAAGTATTCCAAGACAACTATCATCGATAACGATACCGATACCAATACTTAAATAAAATATTTTTTAGTGATTTTTTTATGCTTATCACCTTTATTATTATTATTATTATTATTATTAGACACAAGATGATTCATTAAAATTACAGAACTATAATTGGCTAAATAGCACCATTTATAATTAAAAATAATACACAGCACAATTGTTTAAATTAAAAAAATCCCTTTAATGTTTTATTTAATAAAACAAATGATTGTCAACGCTCTCCTTGAGTCTGTTTTTCTTTTACTGATAAAAATATTTTGTTAAATATAATAAAACAAATAGTCGCCTGTTTAAAAAAATCCTTGACAACAGTCAATAGATTGCCACTGTGGCGAACGGTTTTGTGTCAAGTATCACACGAAGCCTCATCATTATTTACTGGAGTAAAATAACTCCAGATTATACTTTGTTTACGTTCAGTCATGATGTCCACAGCTCCGCTCTCGAGTTTTACACTCTGCACTTGTGTGTATGTATGGTGTCTGTTGTGCCGTGAGCTAACGCTGACCTATCAGCGGAGATACAGTGAAAGAACATTATAGTTCCCATTCGTGTTCCTATTTAAGTAAATATTTATATAATATGCGCCGCTATAATTATAGTGATATTCTAAAATCTCTGATCACTCAGTAAGAAACCCCTCCCGGAAAAGATCGATACTTTTACTTAAGGATCGATCCTTTTGATACATTCCCAGTATCGAAAATATCAATACTTCAGGATCGATCCGTCCATCCCTATCACACAAAATGCCCAAGCATACTGACTGAAGCCGCCTTTCCACTGCACACGACAAACGACAAGCAGACCGGAAGTCATTCATTTCCAATGGAGAGTAGTCCGGGAGCTGCGTGGAGTTCCGATCATCTCCGTATGCGGGAAATTTGGATCCGATTTGAGCCGCGGATCCGTTGAAATATTTGAACTCCTGCGACTAGACCGTATGCGACTGGCCGACCGGAAGTGATGTATTTCAGTGTTGTCCAAGCAGGTCCGTGCACGCGAGATGAGAAATAGGATTTTTTTCGTTATTTTTTTGAATCAGGAAAAGTCTGTATTAAAAAAAAAAAAACCCATTTCTATTCATAAATGAGTAATAAAAATATTATTATAGACATTTTTAGCAGCCTATGAGTTTCAGTATTCATTTATTCATTCATTCATTCATTCATTCATTCAACCGTGGTGAACACAGGGAGAATAAAGGCTTTTGCTCTTCCACTCCTATTTCGGACACTGCGAGAATCAGCGTCTCCCCCATGGTGCCCGACAACACTGAAAATACTGTGCGACTGCCACAAGGGGGCGTATTCCGACAGTCGTGTCCAAATGTCGTGTGCAGTGGAAAGGCGGCTTGAGAAGTGCTTCAAAGATGGACACTGAGTGAAACGACTTGCTTTGACGCGACTTTGGTAATAGTTACTAAGATAACACTGCATTTTCACTGACCTCAACATAATGCATTCTGGGATTTGCAAGGTCTGCAATCTGACAAATTGGCTTTCCATAAGGAAGGATTCATTCCTCGCTAAAACTCACACCATAATTGGCGTAAAACAAAAACTGTCAATATAACGCTGTTCATTAAGATTGCCGAGGGAAGAAACACCAGAGATATGGACACTGAATCAAACATGCTGACATTTCAGAATCCCTGCATATAAGCGAACAGAAGCATGAATATTCAAATCAGAAGGGAGTGGCCATGCTGGGTTCAAACACACTGACCATAATGTGGAGAGGACGGAGGTTTAGCTAAACGAAGGTCATGTATTGTTGCCAGGGTTGAGTGTTGGTTTGCTCACCCTGGGGAATTCAATTATTATTCACAGCGTTACTCGGAATAAATGCGAGAATCTGAAGGGCTGTTTTTTCATATCACGTTTGGTCGAAATGCCAGAAGAATGTCAAACTAATGTCAGCAATTAGACCAGGATCGCAATTTGCATCGAGCTTAGTCAGCCGCCACATCCATCAGAAGAGGAAAAGTATTCTGGAGGAGCCATTAAACCTTGTTATGGAGTCAGAGGATTTGTTTTGCGCCGGCGTTTCTCTTTATTAATTAATATTAATTGTTCTAGCGAGATAGCGAGTTGATTTAGCATTTTAAGATAAGGCCGTGGTGACAGAGGGAACGAGCGCTCATCAGCTCTCCGAATCTAATTACTGATGTCTGCTCCACTAGAGACCCACAACTGCACACATGCAGTCAAATCAATTGCGTCTTTAATCACTGGCCTCCCAGCACAGGATTAAAGCTGGACGTGTGCAGATGCTTTCAAAATGTGGTTGCTAGGGTGTTCACAGATGTTTTAGAATGTAACTGTTTTTGGTTGCTAGGATGTTTGAGAATTTTGCTGCTATGTGGTGGCTAGGGCGTTGACATACGTTTTAGAATGTTGCTGTATGTGGTTGTTAGGGTGTTTGATAATGTTGCTATGATGTTGCTGTAAGTGGTTGCTAGGGTGTTTATGAATGTTTCTATGTGGTTGCTAGGACGTTTAAGAATTTTGCTGCTATGTGGTTGCCAGGGCATTCACATATGTTTTAGAATGTTGCTGTATGTGGTTGTTAGGGTATTTGATAATGTTGCTATGATGTTGCTGTTTGTGGTTGCTAGGGTGTTTGATAATGTTGCTATGATGTTGCTGTATGTGGTTGCTAGGGTGTTTACGAATGTTTCTATATGGTTGCTGGGATGTTTAAGAATTTTGCTGATATGTGGTTGCTGGGGCGTTCACATATGTTTTAGAATGTTGCTGTATGTGGTTGTTAGGGTGTTTGATAATTTTGCTATGATGTTGCTGTATGTGGTTGTTAGGGTGTTTGATAATGTTGCTATGATGTTGCTATATGTGGTTGCTAGGGTGTTTACAAATGTTTCTATGTGGTTGCTAGGATGTTTCAGAATTTTGCTGTTATGTGGTTGCTAGGGCGTTCACATACAGTATGTTTTAGAATGTTGCTGTATGTGGCTGTTTATGAACGTTTCTATGTGGTTGCTAGGATGTTTAAGCAGGTTGTTATGTGGTTGCTAGGGTGACCCCAGATGTTTTTAGAATGTTGCTGTCTGTGGTTGTTAAAGTGTTTGATAATGTTGCTATATGGTTGCTGTATGTTGCTGCTAGGGTGTTTAAGAAAGTTTCTAAGTGGTTGCTAGGTTGATTAAGAATGTTATGTGGTTGCTAGAGTGTTCACATATGTTTTAGAATGTTGCTGTATGTGGTTGCTAGGATGTTTAAGCAAGCTGTTCCTATGTAGTTGTTAGGGTGCTGTATGTGGTTGCTAGTATATTTAAGAATGTTTTATGTGGTTGCTAGGGTGATCACAGATGTTTTTAGAATGTTGCTGTCTGTGGTTGCTAGGCTATTTAAGAATGATTTTATGTGGTTGTTAGGGTGATCACAGATGCTTTATAATGTTGCTGTATGTGGTTCTTAGGATAAGATTTTTTTATGTGGTTGCTAGGGTGTTTATGTGCGTGTTTGCTAGGGTGTTTAAGAATGTTGCTATGTGGTTGCTAGGGGGATCATAGATGTTTTAGAATGTTGCTGTATGTGGTTTCTAGGGTGTTTAAGAATGTTGCTATGTGGTCTCTAATGTGTTCACATATATTTTAGAATGCTGCTATGTCGTTGCTAGGATGTTTAGGAATGTTGCTATGTGGTTGCTATGGTGTTCACAGATGTTTAAAAATGTTGCTGTATGTGTTTGCTATGGTGTTTAAGAATTTTGCTATGTGGTTGCTGTATGTGGTTGCTAGGATTTTTTAAAATGTTGCTATGTGGTTGCTAGGGGATTACAGATGTTTTAGAATGTTGCTGTATGTGGTTTCTAGGGTGTTTAAAAATGTTGCTATGTGGTCTCTATTGTGTTCACAGATATTTTAGAACGTTGCTATGCGGTTGATATGATGTTCAGGAATGTTGCTAAGTGGTTGCTAGGGTGTTCACAGATGTTTAAAAATATTGCTATATGTGTTTGCTATGGTGTTTAAGAATTTTTGCTATGTGGTTGCTATATGTGGTTGCTAGGATATTTAAAAATGTTGCTATGTGGTTGCTGGAGTGTTCACAGATATTTTAGAATATTGCTGTATGTGGTTGCTGGGATGTTTAAGAATGCTACAATGTGGTTGCTAGGATGTTCATATATATATATATATATATATATATATATATATATATATATATATATTTGTTAGAAATTTGCTATATGGTTGCTATGTTGTTTATATAAAGTTTTAGATTGTTGCTCTGTGGTTGCTAGGGTGTTTTAGAACTCTGCTATGTAGTTGTTTGCATGTTCATAGTTTTTAGAATGTTGTTATGTGGTTGCTAGGATGTTTAATATTGTTGCTATGTGGTTGCTAGTGCTTTCAATAACGTTTTATAATGTTGCTATTTGGTTGCTAGTGTGTTCATAAAAGTTTTTTAGAATGTTGCCATGAGGTTGCTAGTGTGATTTTAAATGCTGTGTTGTGGTTGCTAAGGTGTTTAAAATATTTTAATATGTTGCCATAATAAAGCAGTAGGTTTCAAATGTTGGTATGGGGTTGCTAGATTATTCATGGATGTTTTCACAATGTTGGTATGTGGTTGCTAGGGTGTTCTGATTGTTTGAGGTTTGCTGCTTGATCAAAAGAGTATCTCTGATATTCTTGTCAACATAAATGGATTGATTCACTCTTAAACATGCAAGTCTATGGGAATTTTAGCTTGTGAGTATCCAAAACATCAAGGAAAAAATAAGGGAATGACATTGCAGAATGTTTGTGAGATGCTTCTTAACTCTCAATTTCTGATCTTCTGAGATGGATGTGTCGAATCACTGAAGCGTGAGGCGTCTTCCTCCATCTCCAAATCCCAGATCTCTCTTCCCGATTGATTGACTGACTGCGGAAGGACAAACATCACTCGTCACCCGCCAAGAATCAAAACCACCTTCATGTTAATCCATTAAAATGCCAGAATCACTCTGTCAGACCTAAAAAAAAAACTACATTATTAAAGCCCCCCGCTGCGATACAAACACAAAACATTCATCAAGCGAATCAAAAAGGCTCCTCTGACATTGTGACCATACTGTATGCGAAATCATAGTCACGGATGGATGGCTTAGCTGGAGATCAAACGATTGCCAGAGAAAGTTCTGCTCTAACAAGTGCATTACCATGTGTGTGTGCATGGCTGAGCAAGGAATGCTGGGTAATGTCGCAGCTCGGGAGGCTCCCCTGCGCCGAGGTCACTGGGCCGAAGTGAATCTGAACAGTCCAATTAGGATTTGCATAATAAAAGATTTACACCTCGGAAAGGGAGGCTCGTCGCCACAGGTCTTTAAACACAATCCGAACATGCGTGCGCACTCTCAATGCTGAACATGAGCTTATGCGCAATATTGTCATCCAGATGCTGAAACTACTGTCTTTGTGTCTGAAAGAGTGTTTCTAAAAGAATCCCAGAAGATGCCGTGTCATATTTATAGAGGCTGCGTCCCAAATGGCACACTATACACTATGCTCTTATCCACTATTTTGCACTTACACACTCAACAGCATATAGGACAGGGGTCACCAATTTCGGTCCTGGAGGGCCAGTGTCCCTGCAGGGTTTAGCTTCGACTTGTCTCAAAACACCTGCCTGGATGTTTCAAGTATATCTAGTAAGACCTTGATTAACTTGTTCAGGTGTGTTTGATTAGGGTTGGAGCTGAAATCTGCAGGACACCGGCCCTTCAGGACCGTTTGGCAACCCCTGGTATAGAATGTAGTGTCGTTCAAAATGGAACACTACGTTTTTTTTAATAAGCGCTAATTGAAACCATTTGTCTGTCGGTTGCCAAATTAGCGAGATAAATAACCAAACTACCAAATAATACCTGCTATGAGTATAACCGCATTCACCATCGGGAGGCGCTATAATCACTCTTATAGGATCATTTTGCTTTCACAATCTAAAATGAAAAAGGTAATCCAACAATCCAACTCTGTCCCCTTCGCTAATTGAGCAAAGCAGTGGCCGTTGAGTGCGTGAAGTGTCCAACATTACACACTTCATTTTAACGGCCGAATAAGTGCATCATCCGGGTATTTAAAGTGTTCTTATTTCAGTTTTCAGTGTGAACGCACTACTTACACTACTTATACTACAAATTGGCATACAATAGTGTATAAGTATGCCATTTGGGATGCAGAAACAGTTAACTAACTGATTTCATAACAATTTTATTCTTATTTTTATTTTATTTATTCTATTTTTAATTATTATAAATGTTTTAAGGCATACCCCGATATGTTTTAGTGTATCTCATTGATCTCATAAGTCACATAATATAAATATTTATTTCGTTTTCTAAACACACACAGAGACAGACAGACATATACATATATATACAACAGTTCTGTCTAGTTCTCGTATCTGATTGGCTGATAACCGTGCAATATTCTGCAATGTCAGCACTCGTACAGCCTCTTCACCCTTGTGTATTACTTCGCCAACATAGAGCGACAGCAGATCAATAATTATATTATATTATATTATTTTATATTATATTATGTTATATTTAATCATATTATATTATATTATATTATTCATTCATTCATTTTCTTTTCGGCTTAGTCCCTTTATTAATCCAGGGTCGCCACAGCGGAATGAACCGCCAACTTATCCAGCATTTGTTTTACGCAGCGGATGCCCTTCCAGCCACAACCCATCTCTGGGAAACACATCCATACATTCTCATTCACACACATACACTACGGACAATTTAGCTTACCCAATTCACCTGTACCGCATGTCTTTGGACTGTGGGGGAAACCGGAGCACCCGGAGGAAACCCACGCAACCACGGGGAGAACATGCAAACTCCACACAGAAATGCCAACTGGCCCAGCCGGGGATCGAACCAGCGACCTTCTTGCTGTGAGGCGAACGTGCTAACCACTCGGCCACCGTGGCGCCCTATATTATATTATATTATATTATATTATATTATGTTATGTTATGTTATGTTATGTTATGTTATGTTATGTTATGTTATGTTATGTTATGTTATGTTATGTTATGTTATGTTATATGTTATGTTATGTTATTTTATATAATAACCTGGATACATTTTGTCGAGACTCACCCTTAACTTAATACAGAAAACATTCACTTGCAGACTGACCTTTCGCTCGTTCTCTAATGAAATCACCCATGCAAAAGAAAAATGAAAAGAAAAGCATGGCAGAGTCCCTCTCCATTGAGGCCCCCAAGGATACTGGGTAAACTGTGACCCACTGACACACATCTACGCCCTCTGAACATCCATCTGCTTCTGAGGCTCCGCTGGAGACAGTAATGCCACAGTTGCAGCCTCTCCAGATCACAGCAGGACGAACTGTGTGTGTGTTTCTGTATACGTGTGTGTGTGTGAGGATGCATCGCTCAACTAGCTTAATATTTACTCTGCCCGTCTGCATGAATTATTCAGCCTCACACACACACACTGTCTGCTTCCATGCTGTCGCTGTTCCCCAATGTCACATAGCGGGAGCTGCGAACATTCAGACGCAAATGAAAACAGCTTCCTCTGGCAGACTAGTACTGACTGCTAACTTTAACATGCCTGCGCTCTCTTCACAGCAGGGGGAACATGTGTGCGTCTCTAAATGGGTCATGCAATAAAAAAAAACCAAGTCTTCAGAGTTTGATGCAGAGATGCTCATTATTTAAAGCCTTAAAGGTGCAATCGCGCAAAACAGACAGAGGAAAGACTGAAAATGATCACGAAACACTAAATTAGGAACGCACTTAAAGGGGGTAGTACACCACAAATTGAATTTACTCATTATTTGCTCATCCGTATAAGAGATTTCAAACATTTATGAGCGTCTTTCTAATGTTGAACACAAAAGAAGATGTTTTGAAGAAAGTTGAAAACCTGTAACCATTGACTTGCATAGCAGGGAAACCAAATACTATGGAAGTCAATGCTCAGCTAACAGGGAACGTTCCCAGAACATTTACTAACGTTCTTTAAAAGTTGTAGAAATGTTAGCACAGAACGTTACCAATGAAACGGTTTTAAAATGTTTTCATAACGTTATTAACGTTCTTGTATTGTTGTTAAAAAAAACGTTATAAAGTTCTTGGAACATCTTCAGGATGTTATTTGTACTTGAACGTTCTCATAATGTTGATGAAAAACGTTCTTATAACAAAGTTCTTGGAAACGTCTTCAGGATGTTATTTGTACTTGATGAACGTTTTCACAATGTTCATAAAAAACGTTCTTGTAACAAAGTTCTTGGAAACGTCTTCAGGACGTTATTTATACCTGATGAACGTTATCATAATGTTGATGAAAAACGTTCTTGTAACAAAGTTCTTGAAAACGTCTTCAGGACGTTATTTGTACTTGATGAACGTTATCATAATGTTGATGAAAAACGTTCTTATAACAAAGTTCTTGGAATTGTCTTCAGGACGTTATTTGTACTTGATGAACGTTATCATAATGTTGATGAAAAACGTTCTTGTAACAAAGTTCTTGAAAACGTCTTCAGGACGTTATTTGTACTTGATGAACGTTTTCATAATGTTGATGAAAAACGTTCTTATAACAAAGTTCTTGGAAACGTCTTCAGGATGTTATTTATACTTGAACGTTTTCACAATGTTCATAAAAAACGTTTTTGTAACAAAGTTTTTGTAAACGTCTTAAGGACGTTATTTATACTTGAAGAACGTTCTCATAATGTTGATGAAAAACGTTCTTATAACAAAGTTCTTGGAAACGTCTTCAGGAGGTTATTTGTACTTGATAAACGTTATCATAATGTTGATGAAAAACGTTCTTTTAACAAAGTTCTTGGAAACGTATTTAGGGTGTTATTCGTACTTGATGAACGTTTTCACAATGTTCATAAAAAACGTTCTTGTAACAAAGTTTTTGGTTTTGAAAACGTTGTAAGGATGTTATGCTGACCATAAAAAAACGTTCTAGCAACATTAAGCAAACTGGACATTTCAACATTCTCTGAACGTTACAGATAACGTTATGAGAATGTTCTCACAACCTAAATTTGTAAGCTGGATGGTTACAGGTTTTCCAACATTTTTCAAAATGTCTTCTTTTGTGTTCAACAGAAGAAAGACAGTTGCGAAGGTTTAAAAAAAGTAAAGATTGAGTAAATAACATCATTTTTAGGTCCGTTTAATCAAATATTTGTGCATTTATGGTCAAGATACACTAAATGTATGTATGTACTTAATTAAATTACCCTAAAATAGCTATTATGTATTGTTTTTATTTATTAAATGTTGCATGAAAAATGGCTTAAGATTGTGTTTTCTTATGCATAAAAAATAAATGTGAAATGTGGCATTTAGAAGAGAGATTTGTGAGGTGTGTGACATGAGTATATCTATTCACAGGTTTGTGTCCAAAAGGGAACTTTTATACGAGAAAAGTAATAGTAACTTTGCTATTAGTAACAAATAAAAAGCATGCAAAGTGTTTTTCACATTCACTAAGTAATAAGGATCAGCTTGAAAATATATTTAGGTGACCATTATTAACATTATAACTCATGCACAGTGATTGCTGTTCATTTACTGACTATTTCATTGGTTAAACAATCTAATTTCCCTCACAAATTCCTGCCCAACAATTCCTGCAGTTTGCTGAAATATTCAAGCCAATTATGGACCAAAACATGAGCCAAATCTGCTCTCATTATCTTAGATTATCACCGACTATGAATATGCAGTGCCCGCTGCATAAATTATGCAAATACGTGGCTGTGGAGAGAATTGATTGGAACTAATTGATAAATGAGTGGCGCTAATCTTAGATAATGTGCTGTCAATCAATGGGATTTTTAACGCCACATTCGCAACCGCTGCCAAAACACGATCTCCATCTCTGAACCGCTTTTTTTTTTCCAGCACGAAAGAACATCTCAGAGAAACCCGGAGTACATCAGAACAGCAGGTGCCAGAGACGCGCGTGGAGATCATCGTCATATCGGATCAGACTAATAAAAGTAACAGGCTTTATGCCAGATGATGTATGATGGTTTATACACATGCAGACACTCACCTAATTCATGCTCTCTCTCAAACACACACACACACACACACACACACACAGATATCTGCTCTCTCTCTCTGCATAACTACAGAGATGAGAAAGGAAAATAGATTTCAGAGCTGAACTAAAGCGGCATGAATGATATTCGCCACAGAATAAAAGATTTTCAAAGCGTATTTACTCGAGAGATCATCCCTCTCAAGCTGTCCAAGTTTCATAAAAGTGTGTATAGTTCATATTTAAAGCTGAAATCAACAGAAGCTGTAGCATGCTTACACTGTCAACGATTTTATACAGTATATTACTGTAATTCTCTTACAGTTTTGCTACTAATAATAATACTGTATTTACTTTTACGGCACCATTCATCTTGCTGTATATGTATTTACGATATTCATTTATTCATTTTCCTTCGGCTTAATCAGGGGTCGCCACAGCGGAATGAACCGCCAACTATTCCAGCATATGCTTTAAGCAGCGGATGTCCTTCCAGCTGCAACCCAATACTGAGAAACACCCATACACTCTAAGATTCACACATTTTGACATACTATGGCCAATTTGGTTTATTCAATTCACCTACAGTGCATGTCTTTGGACTGTGGGGGAGCATTCAGAGGAAACTCACTAACCAGTGAGCCACATTGCCGCCCTATTTACTGTACAATACTGCATATATTTACCGTGAATATATAGTAATTTTCACAATGCAACTTAAAAATGCAGTCCAATAGTAAAATGCAGCTCATATCACAGTTAAATAGTGTGTAATATACAAAAAGCGTTAACAGTGTACAAACTATTTGTGTATTCTTTCTAAAGGCGATTATTAAAACAACATTGACACCTACATATGATTATATGTCTTATTAATCACAAAATAATACCAAAAAAGAATCAAAAATGTGAAAAATATGATGTATTTATTAAATAAATGTTTACTTATATGATGAACTTGAATGGATTGTGTTTAATTCAATATTTCACCTAATATTTCTTTTTAATTTATCAATTTCGGAGTAAAAATGGTGTGAACCATTCATTTTCAAAATGCAACAAGTTTCTTTGACACGTAATGTAAAGTAATGTGTGTTTCTATAGCACATGTATCATGTGGCCATAAAGCAATTCACAATCATAAGGGGATCTCTCCACACCACCACCAGTGGACAGCATCCATTTGGATGATGCGATGGCGGCCACAGGACAACTATAGTTGGAGTGGGTAGGCAGTGATAGAGCCAATTCGGTGGATGAGGATGATTGGGAGGCCATGATTGAGCGAATTTGGCCAGGACAATGGGGTTACACCCCTACTCCTTACAAAAAGTACCGTGGCATTTAATGAACACACAGAGTCAGCACCGCAGTTTAACCTCTCATCCGAAACACAGCGCTCACTGACAATATAGTGTCCTCTTCACTATAGTGGAGCATTAGGACTCACAGACTGCAGATTAAGCGCCCCCTACTGGCCTCACTAACATCACTTCCAAAAGCAACCTAGTTTACCCATGTGGTCTCACATTCCAGGAACTGACCAGACTCAGCCCTGCTTAGCTTCAGTGGGTAACCGGTCTCGGGCTGTAGGGTTATAAGGTCATGTAAATACTTTAAAATACTTAAATATTTACTTTGCATTACAGGAATTATTGATTGATGTATTTAGGTTGAGAATTTATCCGAAAAACCCCCCGAAATGTCACAAAAAAATGTTTGCATGTCAAAACAAACCTTCATAGTCCATTTACTCCAATCAAAACATAATTCCAGTTATTCTTTGGACATTAGGGTGAAATATGACTCAGACAATTTCCACTCAATATAACTGGGGTCTGATGGCCTTGCAGAAAACATTCAGTGACACACACACACACACACATACGCGCACACACACAGATGAATCATCTCAGTGGGCGACTAAAGCTCGTCCTCCCCCATCAAGTGCTCTTGTTTTCCATGTTTATTTATCTTCATCCTCGCTGTATTTCCTGTTTATTTGTTCTCTTTTCTCTGTCCTCGTCTAAGCTGGTCGTATATTGTTGCACCATGACAACCGCATATTCCCTCTGGTTCACCCGGCAACAAGCATCTCTGCAGGTGATTCTGCTCACAGCCTCTGCTTGATAAAGTGGAATCCCCTGAAGTGCCTTGAAACAGGTTGCTTTTGTTTGATATCGAGGCGGGGCATATTATGTAGCCCCTCCCCGTTTTCAAAAACATCCAATAGCGTTTGGTTTACATCACAGCGCTGCCATTCAGAGGGGTTAAGCGAGAAGGCATCAGACTCATGACATCCAGTTTACAATAGCAATTCTGTTTTAATTTTAGCGTTTTTTTTTTTTAAAGCATGACGGTAAAACATGAGCAGTTATGAATGTATTAAAACATAAGCTTGTTTGTTTTAAAAATTCGTAATATTGACAAAAAATACTAATTTGTGGATCTCCTGATCGCCAACACTGAAAACTGGACTGGCACTGTTTCAATTTACTATAACCTTCTATGTGAAGGCACAATCTACATTGTCAAAGCGCTATACAAATAAAGGTGAACTGAATTGATCTGCAAGTGCAGCCCCTTGGTTTCGAGTATGAAAAATCATCGTTTGAAGGGCTATCTACCCCTTCCCCTACGCCTTCAAGCTAAGGAAAACTAAAGAGAATTGGGAAGGGGGAGGGCTAAGGGGTTGAATTGGGATTGGGCCTAAATGTTTTTCTGTATGTGCAATGCATTTCCCCTTTTCTGCTTGCCGTAGACTGATGAGCGTTCACATGCATCGAATCTATTGCATTCATTGTTTAAACCAACCTTTTGTTGGCTTAAATGTTTTATCAAGTATAATATTTTGTACACAACTTAAGACTTACATATTTAGGCTCGTACACACCGGGACGCTTTTCGTTTGCGTTTATGGTCGGCGTTTTTCGAGACGTTTTTCAGCATTCAAGCCCAATCGATTTTCTCTGGCGTCGAGCAGGAGAGCATGCAAAATCACTCCTTGACGTTAGATGGCGCACACGGTGGCGCCAAGCTTCTGACACCCGCTGGTTACATAGAAGAAGAAAAGAGGAAGTTTACACGCTTGTTGTTGTGATCAGCAAAGCATGGATGGTTCAGGTAGCAGCTCTAGCGATGAAGAAATGATTATTGTTCACCAGTGCAATAAGCAGCTCCACGTTCATATCGCCTCTGGGCATCTGCGCTTGCATTGACAGTTTTGCGCTTGAGCGCCTCCAAGGGGTGTTTACTGTAACTTCAGCGGCTCTGTACACGTGAGCAACAGTGGGAATCTGATTGGTGGAGAAGGTTTTGACAAAACAAAAAAACGAGCATGAGGCGTTTTTTTAAAAATGACGCTTTTACGCCTGGCGTTTTGCGCGTTGGTGTGCACAGTCACATTGACACCCTTTATTTAGTCATGAGGCATCAAACGTCGACCGAAAACGCCAGCAAAAAACGTCTCGGTGTGCACGGGCCTTCATACTTACACCAAACTCAAGTTTAAATTTCAGGTGGACTTTAGACAGCTTTAGCATCCCGGATTCACCCCAAGTAGTCTTTAATCGAGAAGTGAAAGAGCTTTCAAATGAACCTGAAAGCAAAGTCAAAAGGAGATGTTTTGGTAATGATGGCGATGGATATGAATGTATCATCTCCGCTTAAAGAACAGAGAGGCGAGCAGGACATTTCCGAGCAATCGCGGTGGAGGACGGGGGAGAGAGAGAGAGGACACGACCTCACTCCAGGAGAAAGCACTTTAACACGTTACCATAAATGCGGAAACCTCCTGTCCCCGTTTCAAATTGAGCAGAAAATCAGCAGCTACGGGAGGTTTGGAGGGATTGGTTGTGAAATCACGCTTGACTGGCAGAGCAATGTCAGCCTGCTTTCTTCAGACACACACTGCTTCTACCTGCCGGAAGAGTCTGAATCGCTTTCTGATTGTTTGATTTAGACATCTTGAAAACTCAATCGATCAAAATCTAGCCAAGCAGAATTATATCAGGAATCATTTGCATTCGAGGAACTCTTTAATGATCACAATGCAGCCATGAAACCCTTAGTAATTAGTGCATAGGCCCTATTAGAACTACTCCATTTCCTCTTCCCTCACATTTTTGAGGGTCTAAGTGATGAAAATATACGTTTGTTACAGGTTTCGGAAGTGGGTGTGTCAAAATGGCTTGACAGCGCCACCTATGCACATTTGACTTAGTAGCCCGAAAATACACATCAAACATGCCAGTACCTACAAAAAAAAAAAGACTAGTCCGTGGTGGACTGACAAAGTTGTGCTTCGCCATGGAGGAGGAAGTACTTCAGCCACACAATGCCTGAAAATTCACAGGTTCAATGAGATTCCTCTCCTGAAGTAATCTACATGCCAATATTGAGTCACAGTCCCAGCATCACCTGCTATCAGAAGGAAGTTTTGCATAAATCAGTGATTTTATCAGATTTTTAAATATATATGAGCTTAAATTTCTATTGTCTTGTTCTCTGTCATCCTAAGGCCACAGGGTGGTGGTGAGCCCATGTGCAAGGTCCCTTTCACTGCTGCTTGCAGCTTTAATAGCTATTTTAAATCTCTCTTTCTGTGTGTCTGTATGATGAGGTCAAAATGATTAGGCATCCTGTGAATTTTCTCTACTCAAATATTTCCCAAATAATGTTTAACAGAGCAAAGAATTCTTCACAGTATTTCAGATAATATTATTTCTTCTGAAGAAAGTCTCATTTGATTTATTCTAGCTAGAATAAAAACAGTTCTTAATTTTTAAAACCATTTTAAGGTCAATATTATCAGCCCCCAATTTAAGCTTAAGCTAAACCATCATTATACAATGAATGGCCTGATTAACCTAACATGCATAGTTAACCTACACTGTAAAAAATCCGTAATTTTACGTTTTTTCCGGCAGCTGGAGTGGCGGAAAAAAAACGTAAAATAACGTTTGTTAAATTACAGAAATATAACGTAAAATAACGTATATTAAATTACAGAAATGTCCTTAAATTTAAATGTCTGGTAAACTTCTGTATTTTAATATCTGTTATTTTACAGTAAATTTCTGTAATTTAACGGCTGTTATATCACGCTTTTTTGCCGGCACCCCAGCTGCCGATAATAAACCATAAAATTACAGATTTTTTTTACAGTGTACTGTAGTAATGCCTTTAAGTGTCACTTTAATCTGAATACTAGCGTCTTAAAAATATTTAGTCAAATATTATGTGCTGTCATCATGGCAAAGGTGAAAGAAATCTGTTATCAGAAATTAGTGATTAAAACTATTATGTTTAGAAATGTGTTGAAAAAGTCTTTAAATCAAATAGAAATTGGGGAAAAACATACAGGAGGGCTAATAATTCTGATTCTGATTTCAAGAGGGGACTATTGTTAGACATTCGCAGTTCATAGTAGTCAGCATGAAAGTTAAATTGTGATGGTTTCAAATCTCTTCTTAAAGCCCTCCATTAATCTCTTTAGCATATAAAAGAGCACCAGTCAATGTCGAAATCCTTTTCCTCAGTATGACGATTGACAAGAATTGCCTAGATTTCCAAATACTCCTACTGTCACAAGAAACCTGACATGACACTAATTTATTTATATGGTCAAAGTATGATCTTTGGCATGGATTTTAGAACATACTCTAAATCAAATCTGCAGTGCATTATTATTAGCCCTCCTGTATATTCTTCCGCCCAATTTCTGTTTAACACAGAGAAGATTTTTTTCAACACATTTCTAAACATGACAGTTTTATTAACTCATGTCTAATAACTGGTTTGTTTTATCTTTGCCATGATGACAGCACATAATATTTGACTAGATATTGTTCAAGATACTAGTATTCAGCTTAAAGTGACATTTAAAGGTTTAACTAGGTTAACTAGTCATTGTCATTGTATAACAGTGGATTGTTCTGTAGACAATTGGAAAAGCATCTTGCTTAAGGGGGCTAATAATATTGACCATAAAATGGTTTAAAAATTAAAAACTGCTTTCATTCTAGCCAAAATAAAGCAAATAAGACTTTCTCCGGAAGAAAAAATATTATAGGAAATACTGTGAAAATGTCCTTGCTAATACTTTTGGCTTCTACTGTAAATGATGGATCTTTATCCTGAAGCAAAACTAACCAAGAACCGGTTGTTTGTTTGTATGTGGTCGTCCACATTCCGCTGCCGTTGAGTATCTGCTCATCCAGCTGCCAAACATATCCATCATTTCCTCTTATCTGAGCTCCACGCTGGCGTCTGTTCGTCCCGCAGCAGCACGTGTCTTCAGAAAGAGGTGATGTGGTCTTGCACATCCCACTCGTGCCATGAACCACAGAGCTGTCATTGTTTCACGCCGGGCATGTGATTTCGACAGTGACGCACGTTTGCCACCTCTGTTTGTCTACTCGTTCAGCAGACCGCCACTGAAAATCCCACCAAGAGTTTATGATGTTTATGAAGAAATATGCAGTTGAAGTGAAAATTATAAGGCCTCCTGTTATTTCATTTAAAAGTATTTCCCAAGTGCTGCTTAATAAAGATTTTTTTCAACACATTTACACACAAAGGTTTTAATAAATAATTTCTGATAACTCATTTCTTTTGTTTATTATTTTGCAATGTATTAATATTCAACCTAAAGTGCAATTGGAAGGTTTAACTAGGTTAATTAGGCAAGTTAGGTTAAGTCATTGGACAATATTGGTTTGTTCTACAGCCAATTGAAAAAAGGGAGCAAGTAATATTGACCTTAAAACTTTAAAAAAATTGCAGAGTGAATTTAAACCAACAAATGAGGTTAAACATTACTAAATGTAATTTGTTGGTGTAAATTCAACCCATACAAATAGCTTTTAGCCCATTTACCTTAACAAAAATGTAGTAAATCCAATGAATCAATCATTTTCAGTGTGGCGAAAGTGGAGAAATCACAAAGCAGCAGAGGAACGCACACACCGCCCCTGCAACCAATGGCGTGGCGTGGCCAGAGCTTCAGAAAGGGTCTCTGTAGCACAAATGCTTATACAGTGAGAACACAATGAGCGCTCTGTGAAAAACCCTCGGCTGGTGCATTGTGTTCCATCTCTCTCTTGTGTTTCCCCGTCTCAGCAGGCTTCAGTGTCCCGAGAGGAGGAGGAGGAGGTGGTGGTCGGGCTCTCAGATGATCTCCAGGGGCTCCGATCTGAGCTTGATAAGCATGTGATTTCTCAATTCTGTTTGACTGAAGTGCTTGGATATCACCCAAGCCAGCGGCCTCTGATGCTCAGCAGGAGCGCTTATTTGAGAGAGAAGTGTAGCGATGTCTGATCTGATCTGATGAGCTGGCCATACTGACCCTTGTTGGAGCTGCATACCGTTTTGCCCGAAATGCAATGCAACCGAAATGCAATGCAACAATAAAGTATTTAAAAACATATAGTTTCAGAGTTTCGATAGTTTTAATATACCTGTTTGTTGATATTGTTCGTCCTCATTTAATTTACACTGTGTTGTTGTTGTTTGAATTGTGTTGCTGTCTGTTCTTAGCCTTGTAAAAATACCCTTATAATATTTTCTCTTCTGGAAAAAGTCTGATTTGTTTTAATTCGGCTAGAATAAAAGCAGCTTTTAATTTTTCTAAAACCATTTTAGGGTCAATACTATTAGCCCCCTTAAGAAATATTTAACAATCGTTATACAATGACTTGTCTAATAACCCTAACTTTAACCTCATTAACCCAGTGAAGCCAAGTTTAAATATCACTTAAGTTGAATACTAGTGTCTAGAAAAATAGCAAATATTACATGCCATCATGGCAAAAAATCAATGATTACAAATGAGCTATTAAAACTATTACAGTTAGAAATGTGCTGAACAAAATAATCTCTCCGTTAAACAGAAAGAAATATACAGGGCTAATCATTTAGACTTTTTGTATATAACCAAACAGTACATGTTAAATGATATTCATATCTAATCTTTGTCTGTTTATTATCACGGCATGCAACTGAACTGGTCATTGCTATTTCCTGTTTTGTGATTTATGTTTGTTGCCGTACCAGCTCAATTTCCTCCAGGAGATTAATGAAGAACTGTCCTATCTACCAAAACCTGACAATGCAGAAAGCAATTTTGCAGGTGTTTAAACTTATTGGGGTTACAATCATGTCATATAAACATATCTGGATAAGAAAGATTTTAGGTCCTCAATATTTTTTAAATAAACTTTTATGTTATGCAGTTAAGGCTTTTTTAATCTTCTTTTTTTCTTAATGTACTCTATGTAATGCACCACAGAAATAAAGATGACTTGACCTCTGAAAAAAGTCATTCAGGATTAAAATAAAAGCCTGGTTCAATTCTGGATAACAAACTAGAAAGAATGGTTTTCCAACCTGTAAACAAAATACTTTGCAACAGTTTTCACGCAGAAATGTCTGTCATTTCAAAGAAATAGTAAATACAATGAAGTGGAATAAATGAAATATTATTACCTTCTACAGTAATGCTGACAGGGTGTACAAATCAGAAAGAGAATTGCAGCGTGATTAATAATTTAGTCAGTGTTTATGAGCGCATCGTTGACATATTTGCTAAAGTGGTTCTTTAAAGAAAAATCACTGCAGCTTTTTGTTACAATATTAATTTCAGAGAAAACTCAAGGTAATATTGCAATCTCACAAATAGATAAAAATTGTTTGAATAGTCTTTCGGAGCTAACCTATAATCTCCACATGTACTCTTGTACAGCTATCTTTATGGGGACTTCCCATTGATGTAGTGATTTTTATCTTCTGTGCCTCTCCCTACCCCTAAACCAACCCTCACAGAAAATCAGCATTTTAACATTTTCAAAATACTTAATTCTGTGTGATTTATGAGCTTTTTTCCTCAAGGGAACCCCAAAAATGTCCCTACAAGGTCAAAAGTAACTGGTATTGCTGTACTTGTGGGGACATTTTGTAGTAATACAAGGTGCACACACAAACACACACACGTTTATAGCATCAAACCAATGTTTCTGCTGGGTTAATCCTAACCTCAAAAAAAGTCCTCACAATGTCAATACTTGTGAGGACATTTGGTTCCCACAATGTAAGAATTACAAACTGTATACGGACACACCCTCACGTTTACAGTATCAAACCAATGTGACTGTTGGGTAAACCCTAACAAGGTCAAAAATAACTGACGTTGCAATACTTTTGGGGATCTTTGGTCCCCACAATGTAAAGAATACAAGGTGTACACACACGTTTACAGCATCAAACCAATGTCACCGCTGGGTTAATCCCAATTAAAGAAAAAAATGTCCCTATAAGGTCAAATGTCCCTACAAGGTCAAAAGTAACTGGTATTGCTATACTTGTGAGGACATTTTATAGTAATGCAAACACACAAACACACAAATGTTTATAGCATCAAACCAATGTTTCTGCTGGGTTAACCTTAACCTCACAAAAAGTCCTCACAATGTCCAGATTAACTGGTATTTGCAATGCTTGTGGGGACATTTGGTTCCCACAATGTAAGAATTACAAACTGTATACAGACACACCCACAATGTGACTGTTGGGTAAACCCTAACAAGGTCAAAAATAACGGACATTGCAATACTTGTGGGGACGTTTGGTCCCCACAATGTAAAAAATACAAGGTGTACACACACGTTTACAGAATCAAACCAATGTCACCGCTGGGTTAATCCCAAAGAAAATAATGTCCCTATAAGGACAAAATTAACTGGTGTGGGGACATGTGGTTCCCACAATGTAAGACATACAACGTGTATACACACATGCAAACACATTTAGGGTATCAAACCCATGTCACTGTTGGGTTAACGAAAGATGTCCCCACAAAGTCAAAAAATAACTGCCATTGCAATACTTGTGGGGACATTTGGTTCCCATAATGTAAGAAATACATGTGTACACACACGTTTACAGCATCAAACCAATGTTATTGCTAGGTTAACCCTAACCAAAAAACAAAAAGGTCCTCATAAGGTCAAAATTAACTGTATTGCTATACTCCCAGGGACATGTGGTCCCCACAAAACATCAATGTATGAACTACAATGTATGAACTACAAAGTGTATACACACACACACACACACACACACACACACACACACACACACACACATGGGTTTATCAGCATCAAACCGTTGGGTTAATCTTGACCAAAGAAAAACTGTCCCCATAAGGTCAAATATACATGGCGTTGCAATACTAGTGAGGACATTTGGTCCCCACAATGTAAGAAATCCAAGGTGTACACACACACAAACACGTTTAAAGTATCAAACCCATTTCACCATTGGGTTAACCCTAACCAAAACAAAAATGTCCCCGAAAGGTCTAAAATAACTGCGGTTGCAATACTTGTAGGGACATTTAAGTGCACACACACTCACACACACGCACACAGATGTGTTTACAGCATCAAACCAATGTCACCCCTGGGGCTGTTTTCTTGGAAGAGGCTTAAGGATAGAGAGGGCGGTAGAGGAAGTGTGTATGTGTGTGTTGTGCGTTAGTGGCAGCAGGCTAATTCATCACAGGGGGCTTTAAATGGAGTCTCCATTACCACCTGCTTTCCTCCAGACTGACTCTCTCCAGCTCTGCATTACCGATACTGGGTCAGAGCGTCTGAGAGAAGACTCCTCATTAAAAATGGACAAGCAGGATTTTTCTCTCGCCTATGCACATTTCCTCTGCGCTCGGGCAAAATAAATCCAGATTTATCTCAGGTGTAGAGTACAGTTCTCAACAATCCCTGATAAAGAGGAAAACACACAAAAAGTGAGTGCAGATAAGAGACTTCAGAGATGCTGAGCTGAAACTTATTCAAGAGCCGCAAGAAAACGAGACGGGTTCATTATATCACACGACATCACACAGAACCTGAAAGACTACAGGAGACAATTTCAGTCCCGATTTTAAAGGAGATGCGCAACACAATGGGAACTAAATTTAGAGCCCTGATAAACCAGTAATACATATCGTCCTCCGCTTTCAAAGGTTGTCTTGGAAACTGCCGTATGAATAAGGCTGATAACTTGACTGTCAAGAAGAAAAGTTGGCTGCGATTTTAGCACTTTTAGCCAGGCAGCAGTTTCTGCAGCAGTGCTTTAGTGAAGGAAATGTCAAACGCACTGCACTTCGGGCGCTTCGGTCGAAGCGGTTCATTGCGCTGACATTTGCCAGAATCTTGAGACATTCTGTGACATTTCTCCTCAGAGATTTACTGTCAGTCAGTGGAGAAAACATCCTGCTCTGGAAACACTCGAATATGAAGGGGAAGTTTCACCAACTTCTGCTGCAAAGTCACAGGTTGGGAACCTGAAGGACTGATGGATTTGAGAAACCTGTGTGTTTCTCACTCTGTACATCCGCTTCTTTCGATTCAGATCAAAAGCACAAATGATACACTATATGTTACATCTGAAATGTGAACAATGTGAAAAACACTACACTACTGACAAAAGTCTTGTTGTTGATCCCAGTTGTAAAAGCAACAAATAATGAAGAAGGTCGATTTTTATGATGAACGATCTGTTTAACTGCATCCCAATCACCACATATACTGCAGAAGAGCTATTGGAATCCTAATGAACCCAAGATTCTCACGGAAATAAGAAATCATGGTTTGGGGTTACATTCAGTATGGGGGCGTGCGAGAGATCTGCAGAGTGGATGGCAACACCAACAGAGGTATCAAGATATTTCTGCAGCCCATTACATTACAAACCACAAGGGAGGGCAAATTGTCCACAAAGTCTCCACGTTAAAGTTCCTTAAAGCAAAGAAGGTCAAGGTGTGCCAGCATTGGCCAGCCCAGTCACCAGACATGAACATTATTGAGCATGTCTGGGGTAAAATGAAGGAGGAGGCATTGAAGATGAATCCAAAGAATCCTGATGAACTCTGGGAGTCCTGCAAGAAATCTTTCTTTGCCATTTCAGATGACTTTATTGATAAGTTATTTGAGTCACTGCATAGATATTTGGACTAGAATTAAGAGAAAAACTTTACATTTTGACATATTTCTAAAACAATATAATATTTTTTTTTGCTTGCTTAGAAAATGCTTCTTGATTTGTGATTTTTTTATATTTGGACTAGAATCAAGAGAAAAACAGTGCAAAATGAGTGCAAAATGTGTGTTTTTGGAATAATTTTTTTATGCAAATCTCACACATATCCACATTTATTCACATTTAATCGGTCCAAAACCACATTTCACGTTTCAAATGTGTTCCACAAGTGTTTTATATATTTGACATGTGATTTTACCATACGAATCTAATATGCTTTCTAGGTGCTAGCATTCACAATATCATTTTTAAGATAAAATTAAAAGCTTTACGTTAAATATTTGTCACATAATTTAGTTTGTTTGGCTAAAAAAATCCTCAATTTATCTCAATATATCAAAAAAATCTTAATCTCTGTATTTTCAATCAGTTGAAAACTTAACTTGAGAACTGGAGAGCTTATAACACATGTAAAAGTGTCAAAACAGAAGCAGGAGTTCCTCTGTTACAATCAAATGAAGATCTGCAACTGTACAACATGCTAATTATGATCCATTCTGTCCATTATCTGGTCAGATCTTGACATCATGTCCTGCTTTTGGCTTGTTTAGATGTCACTGTGTTCATATTTCAGTATAAATGAACTGGAAGCAAAATCAAAACCTATTTTTTTTTCTTCAGAAGCCTCTGTTCACTTGATTGATGTTTACACCAACGTTTCTATGGACTCACACTTATCCAAAAATGAACCACACTAACAGAGTAATTGCACTACGGTTCATTTTAAACAAACCAAACCTTCCGAGTGTGAACATCCCATCCAATCTCATACCAGGCTCAGTTTACAGGTCAGCGAAATTGATGCCCTTTTTTTGCAAGCTAAACGCGAGCGGTGTTTGCTTCGCGCAGCTCTCAGTCATGATGCTGGGGAGTTGTGGGTGGTTGCCATGGCGACGCAGTGCGGTTTCTAAGGTGCTCTGAGTCACTGTAGCGACTGATGTGTGGTGCTGTGGGTGGAAGCTTTGGCCGAGTCATAAGAGCCCATCTCCGAGTCTGCATAATATCCCTGACTGTATTCAGTGCTTCAGATTAGAACTGAACAATATATTATTTGGCGATGTGTGTATCTTCAACAGTCACATCTCAGGATTAGATTAATTATAAAAGATTAAAAGCTTTAAATATGATATATATTTTTAATATTATTTCTACAAGCATGTTATTTTACATTTGATTTCTCAATTTATGTGCTTGAATATTGTCAGACTGCACAGAAAACCATGAAGCATTGTTTATGCATACAGGGAGTGCAGAATTATTAGGAAAGTTGTATTTTTGAGGATTACTTTTATTATTGAACAACAACCATGTTCTCAATGAACCCAAAAAACTCATTTATATCAAAGCTGAATATTTCTGGAAGTAGTTTTTAGTTTGTTTTTAGTTTGAGCTATTTTAGGAGGATATCTGTGTGTGCAGGTGACTATTACTGTGGAAAATTATTAGGCAAGGTTTTATATATGTTTATGGCTGTATTATTTATTACTATTTTAATTAGTGGTATCATTTATTAGCATATATTTATTCATGCAATTTATTTATGTATTAGTTTTATACAATAATTACACATTAACTTAATTATTTAGACATATTATTGATTTATTGAAATAAATATGTTTTATTCTTAGATCTTTTGTGTATTAATTTAAATTTAATTCATTTTGTTAGTTTCTTATATGTATTTTATTTTGTAGCTGTTTTATATACGTTTTTGGCTGTATTATTTATTACTATTTTAATTACTGGTATCATTTATTAGCATTTATTTGTTAATTTTATACATTAATTTACATTATTTACACATTGACTTAATTATTTAGATATATTATATGATTTATTCTTAGATCTTTTGTGTATTAATTGATTATTATTATTATTATTATTAATTGATTATTATTATTATTATTTTATACATGTATATATGTTTATGGCTGTATTATTTATTACTATTTTATTAGTAGTATCATTTATTAGCATTTAGCAGTCATTTTATTTATTGATTAATTTATAATTATATATTGAATATCTTTTATATATATTTTCTATAATTACAACTTTAGAAATTATTCAAACACATTATCTTTTGTCTTTTATATATATATATATATATATATATATATATATATATATATATATATATATATATATATGTTGCTATTTATTTAGTAGTTCTTTTATGTATGTTTATATCTGTATCATTTATTAATTTTCTTATTAGTAATATTATTTATTAGCATGTATTCATCATTTTTTATCATTATTAGTTCTATTTATTTATTTAATTATTTATTTATGTTTAAACTTCACATGTTCTGCAGGTTGCAATGTCCCGAATTTTCATTGCCAATTTCAAGCTAATTGTGATCGGTTGTTTTGGTACGATCTGGAATTTCCGTAACCAGCGCAGAGCCCAGGGCACCAGAGTGAGTGCTCCGACTTGGCCCCCCCCCCTGGTCCAGTTCTATTTATTAGTATTTACAGTTTTTCAGGAGTGCAACAACACAAACTATGCAAATATTGATGGCTATTAGGAGGAGTTTGCAAACTTAACCATGTTACTTATTTATTTATTTAGTTATCTGGTTATTTAAAGCACATTACAATGAGGGATTTTCATGATCTGTACTGTTCAAATAAAATGAGGTTATAAATAGATATGCTGTTGCTATTTACTGAAGAAATGAGAACCAGAAGAAAAACACACACTTTCTTTTTCTAAAACCACTGCGCTACTGTCAAGCAACTGAATAACGCATTAGCAGCATTGCTAATTTTAGTAACCGTACTCCCAAAACATCAGCTGAATGATGCTTGTGTACAGTATATGTGCACTGCGGCTGGTGGGCTGCATCTGCAGGGAGTGGGAGTTTTAAATAGACGATCATTAAAAGCGCACAGTGATTCGAAGCAACAAGCCGTCAAGGTGGCCCTCAGTCATTTGCTCAGCCGGATGGGATGCATTTTCACATTGCATTGCTTTCTCTGAGACTCAAACCCCGTATCCGCAGCCGCCCTCCAGGCTTCAGGCCCGCCGTGACAATGCCATTAGTTTTCCATCGGCTGGAGGTATTTTCTGCCGCAGTGGGCTGAGAAATTGCCAAACATCCATGTCATTTAAAGAGGAGGATTATGATACCTGCGCTACTCACAAAAACCGCGTCTAGATCTGGCCATCAAGCACAATCGATATCTCATTGTTTCGGGGAGCTTAACGTGGGTGTAAAGCAAGCCTTCCAGCTGTATCACAGATTAGCGAATTAGGAGCGAGCAGGGGTTAATAAAAGGTCTGGGTTGGAGCCAGTCTGCTATGAGCATGCATTAATGTCCTTCAGATGCAGATGGAGCAAACTTTTGGCTGACGGAGATCTGTGTGTGGCGGGCATGAGAAGGGTTTTGTGCCATTACCAAGGCAACGGACATTTGGATGGAGAAGGAAGGTGGCCGCTGCGGTCGGTGGCGGGTAATTGCTGTGAATGATTACTGTAGATTGCCTGATGCAATTAGAAGCACGGTGTAAAAACACACTGAATGTGTGTCTGATTTAAATCATTCTAAAGGATTTTGTGTGTGTCCTTTAATGCAATCAGGGTGAAGCAGAGCTATTTACTGAAGAAAAGCCCTCAAAAAAAATACTTTTGCTGCTTGTTCAGTCTACTTATTTAACATGAGTTGAAACAACACAATTCTTAAGTTTTTATGGGGACAACTTAATTGTTTTATGTTTAATCCACTTACATTTGTAAAAAAAATTAGTTAACTTAATTGATTTGACTTGGAACAACATGAAGGAATTAAGCTAACTTATTCGTTTTTGCAACTTTAAGTGGATTGACCATAAAACAATAAAGTAAAAAAAAGAATAGCATTGTTTCAGCTCATTTTAAGTAAGTAGTTTGACCGTACATCAAACACCATTTTTTGAGTGTAGCTGAAGCATTGCTCTTGGTTGCATTGATCTGTAGTCCACAATTGTTTTTTTGTTTGCTAAGTACCTGCACATGACACCTGCCCGCCCGCCCACCTGTCTGCCTGTCTGCCTGCCTTTCCTGATGTTTTTCTATCTGTCGTTCCGTCATTCTATCTATTTGTCTATCTATTTGTCTGTCTGTCTATCTATCTATCTATCTATCTGTCTGTCTGTCTGTCTGTCTGTCTGTCTGTCTGTCTGTCCGTCCGTCCGTCCGTCCGTCCGTCCGTCCGTCCGTCCGTCCGCCCGTCCGCCCGCCCGCCCGCCTGCCTATCGATCTACCTGTCCGTCTGTCTGTCTGTCTGTCCATCCGTCCTATCCATCCATCTATCTATCTATCTATCTATCTATCTATCTATCTATCTATCTATCTATCTTCCTGTTTGTCTTTCAAATTTTCAACAGTTTTAAATATTTAAAATATGATTTATTTATTTTAATAACTAATTACCATGACGACAGCAAATTATATTTTTACCAAATGTTTTTCAAGATACTAGTATTTAGTTTAAAGTGCAGTTTAAAGGTTCATCTAGGTTAGTTAACGTTTTAGGGTAAGAAACTGGACAACAGTGCTTTATTCTGTAGCTAATGGGAAAAAAAACAATTCTTAAGGGGCTAACGGGATTGAAATGTAAACCTTTCAATGTTACAAATTTATTTTAATCCAGCCAAACTAAAGGTAATACGACATTCTCCATAGAAGAAAATAATATAATTGGAAATACTGTGGAAATAAAACATTGCTCTAGTTAAAGATCACTTGCGAAATATTTGAAAAAAGAACAAACATTTCCGTTGTAATGCTGTGTAATCTCCCTCTCTCCCTCACCTGTAATATGAACAAACTATACAGTACAGTATGTCAAACATCCAGCCATCGATTATTTGTATAGTCAAACATAAAAGTCTAAGCAAACAGATCTGAAATGCTAATATAAAGAGGAAAAACTCTGAATAAATCATCAGGAATACTGTAAACTTAAACTGACAACCCTGGCCAAGGCTGACACCAAACACCATGACCTCCAGGGCAGAGATTCTGTCAATCATGTCAGACCCCGCCCACATCTCTTACAGTCGCCATGGTGATTCCCACTGCTCATTAAAAGCTCTGCAATTAAAGAGAGAGCAGCAGGTGCTTCCTCAGAAGCGTCCAGAGTCTGATGATTATCCCAACCTTTCCCAGCAAAAAAGACATGAGGAGGGGCGGCCCGCGGTGATGAGCTGCATCCGACAGAGAGGAACCACACAACACCCGCCCATAATCCTCACACAATCCACAGAGGCCTGGAGGATCACAGGATAAACGGGCACCTGCTTCACAAACAACAGAAGCACACCGAAGAGCCAAAGACAAGAATAGACATCACGGCATTATCAACGTCACATAACTGAGCCACAGATGTCTGACTGATCTAGCTAAACATATCCGGTTTCACATCGATTTAGCGCTTTAAGGCAAAACAATAGCTTATTTACACTCAAAAGAGAATGATGTTTGCTGTTTGTTCAAACTACTTACGTAAAATGAGCAGAAACTACTCAATTATTCGTGATATTTTGGGGACAACTTAATTCTTTTACGTTCAGTGGACTTACATCTGTAAAAAACCTAAAAAGTTAACTTAATTCCTTTAAGTTGTCTCAACACAAATCAATTGTGCGGAAACCAGCATTTCCTTTTACAGTGTGTTTGAGATTTTGCTTCACTAGCTTTAAAATAAGCTGTCTTGTGTAACATTTTCATTTATATTTATGGTTTTTCTCTTGCACGGACACAAAAAATTTCATTTCAGCAGCACTTACTACAAACAAATGCTGAAAACATGCTAGCAATGTGCTATAAGATCTTAACAATTTGTGCTAAAAGGTGCTACTAATATGTAAGCATCTCTGAAAACTTGAAAGCAGTATGCATGGTAAAAACCATCTAGCAACTTTCAAAAACATGCTAAAAACATACTAAATAATGCTAGAAAAACATTCCAACAATACATGTTAGCATTTCTTTAAAATATGGTACAAACATGCTAAAGAACATCCTAGCAATGTGCTAAACATTTAAACACTGTGTCTGTGCTCAAATCTTTTAGCAATGTGCTAAAACATGCTAGTAATATGCTAAAAGATGCTAAAATTCTAGCAATATGTTTAAATGCCAAGTACAATGTGATCCTGGAACATAATTTTTGGTTGGAAAATGTAATCAATGCCTATTCCCTACCCCTAAACCCAACCATACCTGTAAATGCTAAACCGTACATGCTAAAATGTCATAGCAAAATGTTTAAACAATTAAAACATGCGGAAGCACAACAAATTAGCACATAATATTTTGTTTTAATACTAAAATGCTAACAATGGGCTAAATTATGCCACTAATATTTTATAAAATATCTCAAAAATGCTTTATTGTTTTAAAACATGCTAACAACATGCTAAAAGATGAATAAAATAAGCTATTAATGTGTTAAAATGCTATCAAATTGCTAAAACATGTTAATAATTATGATATGAATGCGCTAATTTGTTTATCTTACATTTTATTCTTTAAATTTGGTGACTATTTTCAGGCATTTGACAATATTTTCATAACTATGGAGTTTTAAAAAGAGAGATCTCCAAAATCCTCTCTCTAAACACAAATTGTGTACACACTATTGACCTTATTCGGCAATGTGTAAGTGTGCTCGTTTTTGAAATTGCTTTAGAACATCCGATTCAGTTGCCTATGAGAAAAATGACTAATAGACAGCAGAAAAAGGTCAAAGTACTTGCTCTACAAACAAGTGTGTTCATCACTATACATAAAAAGTATAATAATATAATAAGAAAATACCTCAAGCACAACAACAAGCTGTTTTTAACGTCTAAAAATCAATGGAAGTGAATGAGAGAAGAAATCTTCAGCCAAATAGATTCCAATGCCTGTGCCCACTCATACGTGAAGAATAAGGTCAATACAGAGGGTTTTATAATAAGTTAATTAAATTCAATCTGCTGGTGCGTTTGGCAAAATAACAAGCACCGTGCCCTCTCCTATCTCTTTCATTTGATCTCCAGCCATGAGAGAAAGGTGTTGACTCTCCATGACACTCATTGGTGCCAAAAAAACCATAGCTAGAGGTCAAAGAAAACGGCCCATTCTTACAATAACAAAGAAGCACTAATCAGTAGAGGTCGATGTGTGGGAAAAAACGCCCATGAATTCATCCTCGAAGATGAGGAAGGAGGGATGACATAAACCAGACCCACCGTCAACCAACATCCTCATTAACCTAGATGAGCCACGGAGGGGAAAAACGTCTGGTGAAGGACGACTACTGCATTTTTTATTTCTCCTGTTCTAGCGTGAAGAGAAAGAGAAGTGCTCTGCACACATTCAGTTCCAGCACTGACCCAGAAATGAAGACGATGGTGAAAGAAAGAGTCACTCGTTCCCTCAGGAGGACTTTCAGATGGTCACTAGCGCAGAGGCTGGACTGAAACGCAGGACATTTCAGAGCTGAGATGGATGAAGTGGTCATTCGGGAGCACTAGGATGCTTGTTAGTGGGTCACTGGACAAAACTACATCTATATAGACTATACAGGCACAAAACTATTTTAAAGAATTATTTGAGGCACATATAATAAAAGTAGGCGGTATGGTGGCTCAGCACTGTCGCCGCACAGCAAGAAGGTCGCTGGTTTGAGTCCCGGCTGGGCCAGTTGGCATTTCTATGTGGAGTGTGCATGTTCTCCCCGTGTTGGTGTGGGTTTCCTCCGGGTGCTCTGGTTTCCCCCACAGTCAAAACACATGCGCTATAGTGAATTGAATAAACTAAATTGGCCCTAGTGTATGAGTGCGTGAATGTGAGTGTGTATGGGTGTTTCCCAGTACTGGGTTGTGACTGAAAGGGGATCCGTTGCGTAAAAAACATATGCTGGAATAGTTGGTGGTTAATTTCGCTATGGAATCATTCCGACCTCTGAAATAGAGACTACGCCCAAGAAAAAATGCATGAATAAATATTAAAAGTACTTTATCACCACAGATCATTAACAATAAAACATAAATTATATTAGACCAAAATGTATAGTTTCTCAGCCAACAGCTAATTATTTAGAGTGATATCTGCCGATATCAATACCGATATCTGTCGATATCTGCCCATATTAATACAGATAATGATACTTTTGTGGTTCTATCTTTACTTTAACAAATAAAAAATAAACAATAATATATTTAACGCTAATAAAAGCCTAATTTTATCCATTTCAAAAAGCTGTTGATTAAATGTTCTTCAATTATTCAGAGCCATGTCTGCCAATAACATTACTGAGGAGTTTCTGGTTTAATATCTTTTAAAAAGAAACAATACATTTATAAATTTAGAGTTAAGCAAAACAATGTCCTTCACTCATTAACAAAATCCTGAAGCTCAAATTATGATAAAAAAACAACAACTTCTAAATGTTATTAATTCATGTAATGTTTATTCATCTTACAGATTGGTCCTTGGTTCCGTCTTTCGGATGAGACGTTAAACCGAGGTCCCGACTCTCTGTGGCCGTTAAAAATCCCAGGATGTTCTTCGAAAAGAGTAGATTGTGTAAAGCGCTTTGAGTGTCTAGAAAAGCACTATATAAATGTAAGGAATTATTATTATTATTTACAAAATGATTGCTTTTATTTGCTGATTATTGGCCATGATATTGATGGATCCTTTTACTTTTTATATTAAAAAAAAAAAGGATTATACAATATTAAAGTGACTCATGTCATGTTCGGAATTGTAGTTTGCCATTTACATACAAACATGCAGGTTAGGAAAAGTGTGTATTTAGTTTTTACATCAACATATCTGTTACTCATTTTGCTTGAATCACTATTATTTTATAATGTTTTACATTATAGCCGTATACAATCACATTTTTGTAAACTGTATTTGATGAATGCGCCAAAGTGAGCATCTCTTTAATGCATTAATGACTATTGGTTTACTTTTTATAGCAAGTAAACATTTTAAACGCATCAAAGAACTGTTATTTTTCTCATTGAAGGAAGTTATCCAAGACATTTCTCACATTTAAAATGCTTTCTATATAGATAAAATAAC
>CAIGQQ010002477.1:11224795-11242095 GCA_903798035.1 Danio albolineatus
AGACATTTCTCACATTTAAAATGCTTTCTATATAGATAAAATAACCATTTCTGTAAACTGTGTTTGATGAATCACCAAAGTGAGTAACTCTTTAATGAATTAATGACTATTAGTTTACCTTTTATAGCAAATAAACATTTTAAATGCATCAAAGAAGATGCATTATTGAAGGAAAAGGAAAGAGAAATGTCTCTGATTGAGCTTGGCATGACTGCACATCTCTCTAAGCCCTGAGGAAAGTTTCAATCCAACTAGCGCCAAATTTGTTTCGCACATTCACAGACTTTGTGGAGGTTTCGATTCACTGGATCAGATCCTGTTTGAGCCCTTATAAATAAACATGTAAAAACGGTCTGCCTCCTCCGCAGAGCTCCAGCACATGCCAGAACCCACACATCCAGCGAATCTGTCAAATATTCATCCCCGCCATTGCTTTCACTTCAACAATTATTCGTTTGTTCTGCTGAATTATGCATTTTCTCACTGTGAAGCTGGACACCGGCGCTTCTGTTCTTTAAAACCAGCTTTGAACATGCCTATGAAAATTTATGAATGAATCCTGATCAATTGTGAGGAGATGTGTGCGTATTATTAAAGGTGGCCTATGAAACAACCTGATTTCCATTTCTGGAGCAGTTTTTGAGTTCTATGGCGTGAACAAAACCATAAAAACAATAAAAACTATTTTAATAGTAAAGTTTTTACAAAGAGAAATGATACAGTACTAACAAAAAGTGCTATTTTATATAATTTATATTATACAACATGTACTGTAGGGTGGCATGATAGATCAGTGGTTAGCACAGCAAGAAGGTTGCTGGTTTGAGTTCCGGCTGGGTCTGTTGGTGTTTCTGTGTGGAGTTTGCATGTTCTCCCAGTGTTGGTGTTGGTTACCTCCAGGTGCTCCAGTTTCCCCCACAGTCCAAAGACATGCGCTATAGGTGAACTGGGTAAATAAAATTGGCCATAGTGTACAAGTGTGAATGAGAGTGTACGGATGTTTCCCAGCACTGGGTTGCGGCTAAAACGGCAATCCGCTGCATAAAACACACTGGAAAAGTTGGCGATTCATTCAGCTATGGCGACCCGTTATAAATAAGGGACTAAGCCGAAGGAAAATGAATGAATATACACCATTATACACCTTTTTATGGCATCTAGAAGTACTATGAAGACCGAAACTTATATTACACAAAATATTAATAGTATATTTATCAGTACTGAAATAATAACAAAACTACTTCAGATAAAAGTGAAGTAAGCGCTGTCTTTCAGATGAGATGTTAAACCAAGGTAAAAAATCCCATGGCATTTCTCGTAAAGAGCAAATTCCCTCCATTCCTCTCTACATATCATGGCCTCCCAATCATCCCCATCCACTGAATTCACAGTCTCTCCACTCCACCAGTAGCTAGTGTGTGGTGAGTGCACTGGTGTCGTCCTGTGGCTGCCAATGCATCATCCAACTGGTGGTGGTGTGGAGAGACCCCCCTCATCATTGTTAAGCCCTTTGGGTGTATAAAGACTACGATTGGGTGTACTAAAGAAACTAAACGCATTTTACTGTGTATCTTGATTTCAGAATGTGGCAACACTTTGAGGGGGTCTGGCTGCAGACTTGGTGCAGTGCAATCTGAGCTGCATCTAATGCATTTTAATAGGCTCACCTGACCCCACCCCTAACCCTACCCCTCACAGTGATGTCACTAGCTCCATTGAGAGCATTGTGTCTGACATTGCATCATGAAAGATGCAGTCTCAGCTTGCATCATAAAGGCTGCATCCAGATACTATTGAATAAGGTTGTATTAGTTAGTTAATGCATTTATTAGCATGAACAAACAATCAAGAATACATTAATCACAGTATTTGTTCATGCTAGTTAACATTTGCTAATGCAAATACAGTTGTTCATTATTAGTTCATGTTTACTCGCCGTGTATTAACTAATGTTTAGCATTAATGTGGATGTTATTAGTGCATTAGTAAATGTTGAACTACGATAAATAAATGCTGTTTAAGTATAGTTCATAATTAGTTAATGCTTGTAAATACACAAACTAACATTAATGAGATCTTATTGTAAAGTGTGAGCCAGAATGTGTATTTGCACTGAAAATAAAAACAAGACACACTCAAAAGCAATGAAAAGCATTTCTTTTCTCAATTCTGAGCTACAGTCCATCCATCTTGACAGTGATGTGAAGAGAATGGCTGTGTTTCCGCCTGAGTAAATGTGCAGTGCTCTCAGCCCCGTCAAACCTCCACCAGAGATCGACCCAACGCATTACCGTGAACACACTTCTCGCTTTCCCACATCCGCCGCAAGCCAACAAGAGCTCCTCAAAAAAACTAACCTCATTAAAACAGACAAAACACACCTGTTCCTCTAGGACAGGCCTGCAATAAAGCCGCAAGGAGCCCTGGAAGAGAACGGCATCACCCCTGCTTTATGCTGCTATTATTGGAGCGACTGAAAGGAGAGCGGGACTTCTGGATAATGGGGTTATACAATAGCCAATGGCAGCTGCAGGGCAAGGGGGTTCGACTGAGACACTGTAATGACAGACGTCATGCTGGTCCTGGACAATTACCAGCCAAATATGGCAGATCAATCTCCAGCAACACAGCAGCAATCATCAGACCAGAGGAAAGGAGGATGGAAATCTGTCACAGAACAAAGAGCAATTTGACAGCAGTCTGTCTGGGTGAAGCCCACGAAACAAGACAAGAACATGCGTCAGATTTTCAGACGAAAAAAATGGAGTATCTGTTTTTTTTACATTATTTAAATGAAGGTTAACCCATGAGTAGTCAGGTATTGATGTATTTCCCTGGAATAGATACATATTCATAAAATGTTTTTAATGACTACAGTGTGTATTTAGCCACTTTGCAAATGAATTAAGTTGCTCAAAAGATATTGTTAGTGTCATTTTGGACCTGGTTTTGCCTCTTTAGGTGTAAAAATTGCTAAATTATCTAAGCCAAACCTTTGGTACTCCTTCCACTCTTTGCCAAACGTGGCTTTCAATGGTGCCTGCAGTGAAAAGCTTGGACTGTGGACAATGTAAAACTTGTATTGTTCTCGGATCAGACTTTCCCATATCCAGGAGAGTTACGGTGTGGAGAAGCCCAGAAGAAGCGTACCACCCAGAATGTTGCATGTCCACCATGGGGGTGGATCAGTGATGGTTTGGGCTGCAATATCATGGCATTCCCTAGGCCCAATACTTGTTCTAGAAGAGAAGGTCACTGCCAAAGACTACCGAACCATTCTGGAGGACCATGCACACCTAATGGTTCAAACATTGTATTCTGAAGGCGGTGCTGTGTATCAGGATAATAATGCACCTATGCGCACAGCAAGACTGGTGACAAAGTGGTTTGATTAACATGAAAGTGTAGTTGAACATCTCCCATGGCCTACACAGTCACCAGATTTAAATATTGTTGAGCTACTTTGAGGTGTTTTGGAGGAGCGAGTTAGGTAAGGTTATCCTCCACCAGGATCACATTGTGATCTGGTAAATATTCAGTAAGACAATTAGCTCAAGATCCCTCTGGCCACAGTCATACCTGTCAGAACCTGTCATCCCCCATTTTTTAGGACAAAATTAGTTGTGTTTGGAAAAAAAAACCATCAGGATCGACATCTTTAGATGTTATTATTATTGATTATGTGTATACGTCTGTTCAAACACGCACCCAAAACCCAGTATCCACTTTCGCTCTGCTTCTAATCGTGTGTACAGAATGCGTTTGGGAAACAGCGTCTGTTTATCGCTATGGAGCGCGTCAGCTGACAGTCACGCACCGCTTTATGGCTGTTTTGAGGATTGCATAGGAGGAGCGACGGCACCTGTAATGAAAAGGAAAGGGAATCCCGCCGTTTTTATTTTTATTCTAAAGTGTTTCATGCCTAAATAAACCGAAAGCACAGAACAGACTCACATTTAAGAGCAAGGGGTGGCCCCTGGTGGTTCGGCGAAAAGGGTTGGTGTATAGGGAGGATCAGCTCTTTAATGTTTATTGACACCCGTCAGAGAACGACTGAAAATACGGGAGAAATACGGGAAAATACCTTTACGGGATGATAGCGGGATAGAACTGTAAAATACGGGAGAATCTCGGGAAATACGGGATGGTTGACAGGTATGCACAGTGCAGGACTTGTATCTGTCATTCTGATGAACTGATGTTGTATCAGCCACAAAAAATTGCCCTACACTATACTTATGAATCATCCCGGTCTAAAGCCAGGTGCTTCAGCTTCATTGTCCAAGCTCTGTTTATTGACAAACCACTGCAACAATACATATGTATCAAGTTGATGCAAACATTATGAATGTTTTAAAAAGTAATACTTATATTATTTTATGCACGTTTCAAATATCAGGACTGTTTTTGAACAATTTTACTGTCATAGTTTTTTGGCATGGTTAAGGTATAGTTTAATACATAGAACATGCTGCAATAACATGGTAAACACATAGTAACACCTAAAACATTTGACTTAATATCACATGCACGTATTAATACGAAGTTATTGATCTGAAATCAATTCTTTGGGTCCAAATAGTTAAAGACAGTAAAATTGATAAACTTCTTCTAAACACTTTATGGGGTCAGTTCACTTAAAGGCCAATTTTAAAATCAAGCGTCGTGATTCTTTTCTTAATGAGTAGTTTATTTAAGCATCCTAACCAGACTGACATTGGTGTGAAGTTGGGGTGGGGCTATCCATTTGTTCAACCCATAGCAGATGGGGAGGTATTGGGATATTTAAATTTTGATAATTCTAGCGAAGCATACATTAGCAGGTTTGATTTGTGTTGATTTACATAAAGAGAGCGCATTATTTAGCACTTATGCATGGAATTCAACTTTAAAGTTTGGAGAATCTTGAGGCAAATGTGCTCAATGTTCATGTAATTACAGCCCTATTTGTCTTCATTTATATTTGAAGTAATGTTGGTTTTGGAGCCAACTGTCGCAAATTCAGACGTGTTTGTGAGGTTCACGACTCAAAGCGTTCCCGTATCCTTTTTCAACATGCACGATTGAGATAAAACATGAGTAGGTGACAGTTTTCAAAAAGTCTGATTACTCTGCAACAAATCAAACCACATCACTAAAAGATTTTCATATGTAAATAGTGTTCCTGCCTGTCAACATCTTCCCTCAAAGAAGACCCAAAATAGCAGATTGCTCCATTTCTGACTCCTCAAAATACATGTGAAATATAAAAGAGCACCTTCTCCAGCTCGTGGGAGCAGAGTAAGATCTCATCGGGGCCTGTTCAATGTGCAGCCTGACAGCTAATGCTTTTATGTGGATAAACAATTCCTCAGACAGACGCGGGGACGGATGCGTGCTGCTGGCCTTGAATAATGCAAGAGGAAAAGAGTGTGACTGTTTAAAAAAAACACAGCAAATCTTTGTTGAGCAAAACACTCCGAGTTATCTCCGCGAAGACACAAAAGCCAGAATTAGCACACACTACAAAAGAAATGCACGCAGGCGTTTTCATATAGCAGTTTGCCGTTCTTCCGGCAAACGTGTTCTGTTTATTAAAGAGACGTTTGGTTGTGGTTATATAAAAACGTTTAGAAAGCGTTAACTAGAACGAGCACTGTGTGGGAGGTTTAAGACACATACAGGTGTGGACGGGTGAGTTACCCACACATCTGCTCTACAGACTTCAAGAACGATTCACAAGAATCACCTTCATCAAGAGAAAGGTCACGGCACGCAACACACAGCCATTTACAAACATTAGAGAAATGTTACTTTCAGTAAATGCAGAAACACACCGTGCGACAGCAACATCGTGTCTACACCAGACGCCATCGACATCAGGAAAACTAGTTAAGTAAAGTGATTGGTTCACACTGGAGCCATGATATAGGACAATTGCTTGGGAAAAATAATGGAATTTTTAAATATATACACTACTTGACAAAAGTCAAAAGTTTAGGAACAACAATAAAATAATAGCTTGACCTTTAGTTGATCATTTGGTATCAAACGTGGCTTATATGAAAGAGAAAGGCCTCTAGATTACGCTTATTTTACCAAAATAAAATATGATCATGTCTTGGTTTTTAATTATTTAATTAGGACAGTAAGACTGACTCTGATTAGACAAAAGTCTTGTCACTGAACACAAATAATGTCCAGTATAGAATATAAAGTCATGCTGCAGTGGAGAAAGAATGAATATTGTGTATGACTCCCATGAGCTTGGAGGACTGCATCCATACATCTCTGCAATGATTCAAATAACATACTAATAAAGTCATCTGGAAAGGCAAAGAAAGTGTTCTTGCAGGACTCCCAGAGTTCATCAGGATTCTTCAGATTCACCTTTAATGCCTCCTCCTTCATCTTACCACAGACATGCTCAATAATATTCATGTCTGGTGACTGGGCTGGCCAATCCTGGAGCACCTTGACCTTTGCTTTCAGGAACTTTCACGTGAGAAGGAGCGCTATCCTGCTGAATAATTTGCCCTCTCCTGTGGTTTGTAATGTAATGGGCAGCACAAACGTCTTGATACCTCAGGCTGTTGATGTTGCCATCCACTCTGCAGATCTCTAGTACACCCCAATACTGAATGTAACCCCAAACCATGATTCCTTGACAGATTTCTGTGAGAATCATGGGTCCATGCAGGTTCCAGTAGGTCTTCTGCAGTATTTGTGATGATTGGGATGCAGTTCAACAGATGATTCATCAGAAAAATCCACCTTCTGCCACTTTTCCAAATGATCAACTAGAAGCCAAGGTATTATTTGTTGCTCTTACAACTGGGATCGACGACAAGACTTATGTCAGGTAGTGTATTATATATGTGACTGAATCACAGAAGTCTTACGTTGCATGGGTGTATTTCAAAATTATCTATTTTCTTTTACTCCAGAAATCATCAAGTAAAGCTCATGTTCTATGTTATTTTGTACATTTCCTACAGTAAATATACCAAAACATATTTTTGATTAGTAACGTGCTAAGCACTTCACTTAGACAACTTTAAAGCTGATTTTCCATTTTCAGGTTCCAGATTTTTTAAATAGTTGTATCCCAAAATAAATATTCAACATCAATGGAAACTTTGGAAACAAACATATTTACACATTTTTGTAAACAAATTATAAAGTAAAACAAACTTTTATAAAATTATATAATTTTTTGCATGAAAAACTTAATAAAAAAATAATAATATTGACTGAATTTGCCTTTATTACTTCAGTCAACATGAACTATTCTTAATGTTAACTAGATTTGAAAATAACTCTTCATTTAATGTTTATTAAAGTATATTATTATACACTATATATTACAGTATATTAAAGCCCAAACAAGACTAATAGTTCAACTTTCCTTAAGGAAAAAATCACATTAAACTAACAAGAAATACATCTGGAACAAACTTGAAACTTGTGGTAATGGAACATTTTAACGCAGAAAATGAAACATTCAATTTTTTTTATGACATAAAAATGTTCCAAAACCACAATTTCTATGTTCCAAATGCGTTTCAAATCTGTTTTACATGAAGGTTATGTAGTTTTCTGCATGAGATACAGTATTTTTACAATATCCTCTGGATTTTATTGAATTTTACATCAAATTTGCCATCAAACACATTGGTGTTTAGCTAGATATCACTCCAGTCAGAGATAACGTTGCTGATGTTTACTAAATTAATTCAACTGAAATGAATCCCAACCCAATGCCGATCGCTTCCGGTGCAGACACGATGTAATAAGTGTGTGAAAACCAAGTGAAGAGAAAGCTAAAGTGTTTGGCAGTGCAAAAAATCAAATAAAAAATAAAACTGTAGAAGTAAAGCAGTCGCTAGTTCAGTATATATATTCATATATATATTAAGAACAATTATACAAAAACAAACCAAAAAAAATCAGTCTACATTACTGTTTGTTCCTTTCTTTTTTCTTCAACACATGGGTTTGTGGTGACTGTATGTACACAGGTCAGACAGAAGCGTGTGCTTGTCACGGGTTCAGCAGTGCGATCCAGTCGCGGTGTAGTTGGACATCTCTCTGCGGATAGTACTGAACGGCGACAGCTCCAGTTCAGTCGTGCATTCGTGCTCATTATCATCACTAGCCGTGGCAGAAGAATGAGCCGCGATCCCGCATGCATCAGCACAGCAGCAGCAGCAGCACTCCAGAAAAGCCCGACCGAAGGGTCTGCAGAGGCACAGCAGCAGCACCGGCGTCACAGCCGCTCGGAGAAACAGCAGCAACTGACTGAGCAGATGCAGCAACGCCATTGTGCTCTGCGGGACTCCGGCCGCCATATACGCTGAAACCATGTTGCAGACATTTTCAGGCACCACACAAGCACCATAAACGATCGCCAGTGCAACTACAGTGCAGTTCATCTGGCTTTCTAGTCGGATCTGCTTCTTGTTGCCTCTTGCGCAGCCGCGTTCGGCACGTCGGATGCGTCTCGCCGTCGCCACCGAGCTCCCAATGGTAAAAAGTGTGGGCAGGCAGAAATAGCAGCCGAAACACCACCACAACCGAGCACCTTCATAGGTCAAACCCAACACGTAGAGGGTGTCCGGGAGTGAGGTGGAGATGCGGATTAGGCAGCGTTCGGATGTAGGGTCGTCCACCGTATTGTCGCCGTTTTCCGAAACCAGCTGTCGGATTAGGAGCTCGGGGAGGGCTAGGAGTAAGGCACCGATCCAGATGACGGCCAGTTTGGCGGCTGTGGAGGTGCAGTTCTCGATCATCTCGTAGTACATCTGGACGTTGGTGGCAGCTCGGAAACGGTCGATGCAGAGAGCGCACAGGGTGAAGGTGGTCACGCCGAGAGACGCCACCTAGAGGGGAAAAAGATAAATAGATTGGTTGTTAAAATGGATGGAACTTAACTACTGTATTGATCTTAAATTCCAAATTTCATTATGAAATGACTATACACTGTACAAAATGGTCGTGATTTCAACGGTAAAAAAACTGTAAAAATGCTACAGCAAAAATCCGTAACTATGCTTACAGTATGTTTACTAAATATATACATCGAATAACGGTAAATTGACTTTCCCAGAATTCCCTGCAGGACACATCACTTTTTATGATTTTTGTTGACATTACTATGAATCTTTTTAGTTGTTTCCCCATCAGTGATGTACAACAGAGATTTATGTTACATCTAATGCTGTACTAAACATCTAATGACTTTAATTTTAAGCATGACCATATTGGTGTTTAATAGCTGTGTGAATGACACAGGGCATCTTCTATACACTGATACACTCCTCTGCTTGTGGGAAAAGTTGTTTGTGATGAGCATTGGTTCATTATGCAACTTTCTCAACACCACCTGCCTATGGCTGTGTTAACGGTGTCTGTCTGTGAAACAAAAGATGTTGGTATCTCAAAATACAGACATATTACCTTTATAAATTAATGAAATACGGTAGTTTACTGTAAAAATGAGAACTTATGTTTACGGTTTGTACCGTATTTTTAACGGTGAAAAATTCACAATCACAGCTGCCTTTTTTTAACCGTAAATTTTACAAATGTATTTTTTACAGTGTATATTCATACTTACAGTATACATTAATACAATAAACAATGTAAACAAAAATAAAAATATATATGTTTTATTAATTTCAATTAATGTTACATGCACAGGAGGTTTATCACTACCATACTCATCCTAAAGTAATAATAATTGCAATAAAAATTCTGTCACAATTCGTTACAATATATATATATTTAGATACTTCTAAGATACTTCATAAGAAAGATAAATCATAAATACAAATATTAGCAATCAAATAGTATTAAATAAATAATGATTTTGTAATTTATGGAAACAACATTTCATACAATTCCATAGAAAAGAAGGAAAAGTTATGAAAATGTTTATGCAAATAAATTAATATACGGAATGATTCAATTAAATTAACTAACATTTATTTAATTTATAATTCTATTATAACATTTATTTTTCTTTTTTTTATTTAAAATGTAGTCATTTTTGCATTTTAGTGATTGTGAAAGCACATAAAATATATATTTTTTATTTATTCATTGATTCATTTTCCTTCAGTCCCTTTATTCATCAGGGGTCGCCACCTCATCCTTAAATCGCCAACTTATCCAGCATATGTTTTACACAGCGGGTGCACTTCCACCTGCAACCCAGTACTGGGACATTCACACACCTATAGCGCATGTCTTTAGACTGTGGGGGAAAAAGAAGCACCCGGAGGAAGCCCACGCCAACATTGGGAGTACATGCAAAGTCATTCATTCATTTTCTTTTCGGCTTAGTCCCTTTATTAATCTGGTGTCGCCACAGCGGAATGAACCGCCAACTTATCCAACATTTGTTTTACGCAGCGGATGCCCTTCCAGCCGCAACCCATCTCTGGGAAACATCCGTACATTCTTATTCACACACATACACTATGGACAATTTAGCTTATTCAATTCACCTGTATCACATATCTTTGGACTGTGGGGGATACTGGAGCACCCGGAGGAAACCCACGAGAACACGGGGAGAACATGCAAACTCCACACAGAAATGCCAACTGATCCAGCCGGGACTCAACCAGCGACCTTCTAGCAGTGAGGCGACAGTACTAACCAATGAGCCACTATGTTGCCCATATATTTTGCATTTAAATTAAAATAACTTTTAAGTTTATATATATTGTTCATAGTAAAACCAGTGAATTATTCCATTTTTATTATTTACATTAACACTAATAATATTCCACTATTGGTATCAGCCTTTGAAATGTTGCTATGGTGACAGCCCGTCCGTGATACCTCTGAGAACTGCGTCAAATGACAGTAGACGTCTAGTGTAAATGGTTTAAGGCCAGTGGCATAAACAAACTGCTTGGCATCAAGCTGAACCCAGTCCTACAGCTGTAAACACTGCGCTCATAACCGCTCGACACATAGCAGCAGTTTTGCTAAACGAAAAACAAATAGCTCTCTCATTCACAGACTTCATCTGCAGCGTTATTGAGACAGACGAGTCGGCCTCCTGCAGGCCCGGCGATTAATTCAGAACAGGGGCCCAAAACTCTCCCGACGCACCCTTTCCCATTGCGAAATGAGACATCCTGCCACAATAAATTGGCCCGATTCGAAAGAGTATTAACAGCGGCGAAACAAAAGAAACGGCGATGAATTGAAGACAACTGTAGAGATTCTTGGCCACGTTTTAGCAGCTGCGTCCCGGCGGATGATACGAACCCAAATGAAAGAGGCAACTAAGTGTTTGTCTTCATTATCATAATTACAGAGCAATCAGGCACATCAGCATCAAGGAGGAGACAATTAGCTGAACGACGCTCGCGATGTTGTGCACTCGCTAAACCATGAACTAGCCCGTCTTTCACGTCGCCGAAAGCAGACTGGTTAAATCCTTCATCATTTTGACAAAAAAGCACACTGTTCAGAATCCATTACGGACCATTGTGTCCATTAAGATGCTGTAATGGCACTGCATTACTTCCATAGGTGTGAAATGAATCCATCCTGCCCCATTAGACACTCTGAATGTTCTTGGTTTTCCGCGTGGGCTCGCAGGATGAGCAATTTCTTAACAGCATGTCAGGGAAAAAAAGCGATGCTTCCTGATGGCAAACTACTGGTTTCTTGTGTATTTTATGTCCTGATGGATGCTCATTAAACTAGAGTTCTGTCTTATGGATGCATCTGAACATGCAGTCAAATGTGGCACTTTTGTACAGATTTTATGGAAACCTTTTCCTCTTTTTTTCCATTTTACTCTGCATAATTTTTTAGCTGATCAAATGGCTCGCTAGATGAAAAGTATCAGGGTTTGATGGGAGAGCTCCTAAAATACAAACTGTGTAACTGGGGACAAATGCATAGACATCAGTAATCTACTCTAAATAATACAATATTACAATTAAGCTGTTTACATGAGCTGCTTTTAAAATATTCTCTTTCATAATAATATTTAACATGGAAAACTGAAACCACTGATGTCCTTATTTGTTTTTCCTACTGTTTAAGTCAATGGTTATAGGTACCTGCTGAAAAAAACAGCTTAAACCAGACTAAGCTGGTTGTCTGGTTTTAGCTGGTCGACCAGCCTGCTTTTAGAGGGGTTTTGGCCATTTACAGGCTGGTTTCCAGTTGTTTCCAGCTTGGTCTTAGCTGGTCAGGTTGGAAAATGACCAATTATAACCAGCTAAAAACAGCTTGACCAGCCTGGTTTAAACTGGACATAGCTGGTTTTGGCTGGTTAAGTTGGTTTTAGCTGGTCATGACCCAGCCTGACCAGCTAAGACCAGGCTGGAAATGGCCAAAACCCCTTTATAGCCAGGCTGGTCAACCAGCTAAAACCAGCCAACCAGCCTACTCTGGTATGAGCTGTTTGTTTTTATCGTTTCCAATATTCTTTGGTATATCTTCATTTGTGCTCAACAGACAGAAAAAAAAAAAAAAAAAAAAAAAACAAGTAAAGGGTCGGAACAAGAAAAGGTTAAAAAAGGACAGAATTTTCATATTTTGGGTGAACTATCCCTTTAAGGTAAACAACAATGTTGCCATGCCTTATTTCTAATAACATTTTTAACCAGAATCAAAATGTTAGAATGTTTATGTTAATAAAAAGACAGTAGCCAGGTTCCTATCCTAACATGAAGCAAATCTTTGCAAAGTTTGCTAAAAACAACAACAACAACAACAACAAAAGTCCTAAATGTGAATTAGGTGCATTTCCATCAAGTTAGAGTTGCTGATTGTAGTATTGGTAACCTAGCAACCGACAGTAAACAAAGCAAGCATAACGAAGACAGCTGATTAGACACACGAGTGTAATGTTCACTATGTCCAAGTTTACTCCAATTATTCGTGTGAACCATTTTTCGTACAAGTCCAAAACCATTTAAAAAATTATATCAGAGTGTTTAGGCTAATATAAAAGACAGTCGCCGGCTTTTTTTAAACTAGCATGAAGAAATTTTTAGCAAAATTTGCAATAATAGAAAAACAAAATCCTTAATGTGAATTAGGTGCATTTTAGAGTGGCTGACTGTAGTATTGGTAACCTAGCAACCAACAGTAATCAAAGCAAGCATCATGAAGAAAGCTGATTAGTCACATGGGAGTAATGTTCACTATGTAAAAGTTTACTCAGCAAATGTGCATCTCTGATTATTCGCATTAATCCTTTTTTGTACTTGTCCAAAACTATGTACTAAGTCCAACCCCCCCCCCCTTTTAAATAATATCCGAATGTTTAATTTAATAAAAAAAGACAGTAGCCAGGTTCCTATCCTAACATGAAGTAGATCTGTGCAAAGTTCGCAAAAATACAAACAAAACAAAACAAAAAAAATTAAAATGTGACTTAGATGCATCTCCAACAAGTTGTTAGAGTGGCTGACTGTAGTATTGGTAACCTAGCAACCAACAGTACATCAATTAGCTACATGGGTGTGATGTTCACTATGTCAAATGTGTTTGCAGCTCCCATTATTTGCATTAACCTTATTTTAAAGTCCAAAACCACCTCAAGAAAAGCATTTTTGGACATTTTAAAGGAAAGGATTTATTATTATTTTTTAATGAAATTGAATTGTGATGCAAATTTTCTCTCCTTTCCCATGCGATACTTTAAATTTAACACAAGAAGATGGAAACCCAGCTAGTCGGATAATCCTCAATAAGTGAAGAGCGCTATCTCTGTGATTCACGAATGGCGGTCATGTGGTTTAAAGCTCATATTCTCCTTTCCTCTCCCGGTAATCAAATCTCAGGTCTCTCTGCGCACCTCGTGCTAAAGCTAACAGTCCCGACCGCGACCAAACCCTCACATTCACAGGCGTCTTCTAGCCTACAGGTTTTCTAGCAGCAGGTGCTGATGGCGTTGTCTGTGATGGTCTTTCCTAACGGCTCATTCATTCTCTGATTAAGAGGCTCTCCAGAACGATGGAGGTGCTGGTTATTAATCTGGTTTAACGGAGGCTTTCAGACTGGAGGCCATTTTTTGGGTTACCGCCAGAAGGAAGGGCAATAATTCTTACATACTGACAAATGAGACGGCGCCGAGGCATGAGCGAGCCGGAGACAAAAGCTATTACGCTAATACTGTAATATATGATGACCACAGAATGAAACAAATACATATTCTGCATCATAAATTCAGAGCATTAGTGAGGGCGTCAACAGCCTGGATCAAAAACACAAACATGAAGTGGGTTACTAATAGACTGGAGAGCTAATGAAATCTGTAACAATAAATAAATAAATAAAACAACAGCAATATTTCACTCTTTCTCAAAACGCAAACAGGTATGGAACAAGCAAAGGTTAATAGAGATGGAATTTTCATTTGGGTGGACAATCCCTTTAAGAAAAACAAAAACAACAACAAAAATGTCGCCATGCCTTAATTCTCATACCATTTTTTACAGTATATTCAAAATACATACAACCAATTCTGTCACAATATTTATTGTACTTGTGAAAAGTAAGCTGTAGGCTATATAACACATTAAAAAGGAAGTTATAGAACTTCACAATGCTTAGTTTGAAGACAGTAGCCGGATTTCTATCCTAACTTGAAGTGAATTGGTTCACAAAAAATAAAATCACAAATGTGAATTAGATGCATTTCCATCAAGTTGAGTGACTGACTGTAGTATTGGTAACCTAGCAACCAGCAGAAAACAAAGCAAGCATAATGAAGACTACCGCTGTGTTCGAAATCACATACTTGCATACTAAGTAGTATGCTAAAAATAGTATGTGGGGCAGTGTCTGAATTTATAGAATTCGAAAAACGGTATATGCGAGAAGTACCCGGATGACCTACAGTACGTCTTCTGGCGAGATTCTAAAGTGCGCATCAGATGGACGCCACGCTATCCCAAGATGCATCGTGAGTAATGGCAGAGTAGTATATTTATTTTTAAATGCAGTACCGAGTGAGTAGTCGGCGATTTCAGACGCAGCCCTAGTCTATAGATTATGTCTATAAGACAAATGGCATCGAGGCATGAAGTGGGTTACAAATAGTTACAAATTACTAATGAAATCTGTAACAATAAACAAAATGTAGGAAAACAACTGCAACATTTCATTTTCTCTCAAAGCAAAAAAATAAAAGCAGTCAGTGGGGCAGTTCTTTTAAACAAACAAACAAACGAAACGAAACGAAACGAAACGAAATAAAATAAAATAAAATACGCCCGAGACCTTTATTGTGACAACTGGTTTGGAGAGCAAAAACAAAATAAAACAAAATCCATAATATTTGTGTCTCTTATAAGGACAAGTAAATAAAAATATAACTAAAAATATAAAAAATAAACCCTCACTAGGACATTTAATTTGGAGAATGAACATAAAAATTAAAATATTAATTTTATTAATATTATCAAATTAAATACACTTTAAATAAATAAATAAATAAACATAATAGATAAAATTAAATTTCAATAAATAAATATACAAACAAACAATCAATGGTTTGCTTTACTACACTGTAAAAAATTATTAGTTAACGTTATTTTAAATAATGAGTAAACCTTTTGCTTTTAAAACTATTAGTTGAAGTTAGTTAATAAACTGAGTAAACCCGTTGCCTTAACATTAAGTAAATAAATAAATAAATGTCGATACTTATAAAAAAATATGTTAAATCAACTTAACAGTTCCAAATTACAGTGGGTTTACTCACTTTTTTAAGTAAAGTCAACAGTTTTACTCGCTTTTAAGTAAAGTAAATAATTCCTTTTTACAGTGTACCATGATGCGGAGGATTAGGGCTGGGCGATATGGCAAAAATGCAATCTCGATAATTATTTTCCATGTTGAACGCTAACGATACACATTTCGATACAAGTTGTCAATGCATCCAGATTTAAAAGAGACTCCCAACAATAACTGAAGCCACAAAAACTAGAGGGTCGATTAAACGGTGTAATATTTTCGGCCGATAATTTTCCGGTGGCTGAAAATTCTAGAGGAGTCTGGCTGCAGACTTGGTGCAGTGCAATCTGAGCTGCATCGAATGCTTTTTAATGGGCTCACCTAACCCTCACAGTGACGTCACTAGTGCATTGTGTTCGACATTGCATTGAGAGAGATAAGGGCTGCATCAAGATCCTATAGGAAAATTGATGCATCTCTATTATCGAAACACTTTTAGATTCCTATTGTTGCACATTTCTGCTCTGTGATTGGCTCTTAGATCAAACTCCAGAGCTTATTGTTATTGCCATGAATTTTATCGCGATATGATATAATATCGTTTATCGGTCCATCCATACTGAGGATGCTGCTATGCAGTTGCTAAAGTATTTTGATTTATTATATTGCTATAAGCCAAAAGTCAAACCTGTCAAGTACGCCTCTGCAGCCACTTTACTGACATAAAACAAAGCCCTCCTGCAAATCTCCATGTTGTGACTGACGTAATCTCCAAAAGCCAAAGGCCAGTCAAAACACAAGTCAAGTTAAAACACTGCTCCGACATGCCGCTCTCAGATTTACTGACCTACAGCAGAAAGAAATGTCAAACCTCTAATAAAACAAACTCAATGATCAAGACCAACTGGCTCCATTGAACTCCACAACATATTTCTCCACCCCTAAGCAGCAAGTTCCAACAAAAGCGGTTGTAAGACTGGGAGGATGCAAACGTCCTGCTCACACGAACCACCATGCAGTGTTATATTCTTAAGTGTGCATGCATGAATTTTTGAGCTACATGAGGCTTTGAGTAATGGAGCTGGAGGCGTTTTCTCCCAGCGGAGCACTCGCTCACAATTTGCCCTCAAGACTGACTTTACTCACTACTTAGCCTAAATGCAGTCACTGCCTATCAGCATTCATAGCTGCACACGCAAACAAGGCCGAAAGCTCACGTGCACGGTGGCTTGTCTTCATTCAGCTTCACTATTGTGATGCTGAGCCTCCTGGACATCTCTACTGTCACCGCATTTACCCTGCTCTCCATCCAAATCTCCAAAAATAAATCAGAAAAAAAACATCATTCATGTTCACAAAAGCAACCCACACAATCTAGTTCTGCAGGGCAAACGGGTGGGTGAGTCTCAGCCTTTCAAGCTTTCTTCTGTGTATACACAAGTACAGCTCCTGTACTTTTGAATGGAGAAAAGCTTACAGACAGTTTTTCCTCTCCATACGCACCAGACACTTTCTAATAAACATGTTCCTGGAAAATTATAGTGCAACGCTGAGTGTGCTTTACACAGGTGAGTGGGCTTGACAAACCACCTTATCCT
>CAIGQQ010002477.1:11249481-11315027 GCA_903798035.1 Danio albolineatus
ATTTCTGTAATTTCATATCCGTTATTTTAAGGAAAATTTCTATATTTTAATATCTGTTATTTTAGGTGAATTGAATAAGCTAAATTGGCCATAGTGTATGTGTCTGAATGAGTGTGTATGGGTGTTTCCCAGTACTGGGTTGTGGCTGAAAGGGCATCCGCTGCGTAAAACATATGCAGTATTAGTTGGTGGTTCATTCTGCTGTGGCCACATCTGAAGTTAAGACTAAACTGAAGGAAAATGAATGATTATACAGGCGTGCTACACTGTAAAAAAAAAATCGTAATTTTACGACTTATTTCTGGAAAATAACGGCTGTTAAATTACAGAAATTTTAATACAAAAAATCGTAAAATAACGGCTGTTAAAGTACAGAAATGTACAAAAAAATGTATATTAAAATTTTTTTTAAATAATGGCTATTAAATTACAGAAATTTACAAGAAATGTTATTTAAAAATCATGAAATAACGGCTGTTAAATAACAGAAATTTACCAGAAGTTTCAATAAAAAAATCATAAAATAACGGCTGTTAAAGTACAGAAATGTACAAAAAAAATTATAAAAAAATCTTTAAATAATGGCTATTAAATTACAAAAATTTACAAGAAATTTTATTAAAAAATCAGGAAATAACGGCTGTTAAATTACAGAAATTTAACATAAAATAACAGATATTAAATTATAGAAATTTACCAGAGTAAATTTCTGTAATTTAACAGCCTTTATTTTATGATTTTTAAATGAAAATAAACCGTAAAATAACAGATTTTTTTACAGTGCACATAATGGCTTGTTTTTTTTTTTCTTTTTTCTTTTAATAATTTATGTTCTTGTTGAAATATAGAAAATAGAAAATAAAAAATCATGCAAAGTCCACACAGAAATGCCAACTAGCCCAGTCGGGACTCAAACCAGTAATCTTCTTGATGTGATGTGACAGTGCTGAGCTACAGTGTTGCACTGTGTTGACCTTAAAATGGTTTTAAAAATTATGTTGATTCTAGCCAAAAAAAAAAAAAATGAGACTCCAGAAGAAAAAATATTTTAGGAAATACTTTGAAAATTTCCATCATTTAGGAAATATTTGAAAAAGAAACAACAAATCTAATAGTTATATCTTCTTCTGAGAAGACTAATAGCGTTTTACTGTAATGTGCTTGTTTTTATGGGAGAGGTTTAAATCTAAATCTATAGGCACTATAAACACTTGTTTTCATCACTAGGCAATTGGGTGTGTGATTTGAGTAGTACAGATATTTTAGCGATCTAAAGCGCCACCTGGCCGTGTAAAGCGGTATTGCACAAAATTTATAAGGACGGACTGAGAGACACAAACTCATCCTAAAACCACACTCAAAGACCACAAGATATGTGTACTGCATGTCTAATGCAATGCGAGCCTACTTAATAGGTTACTGAAGTGTGCCTTTCTAAGAGAATGAAGCCTGAATCACCTAGAGACAGAGTATTACTGTGATCAATCACCTGCTGTCTACATGAGCGCCGGATGATGAATGACTCCCATATCTCTGAACAAGCAGCAGCAATATCTCACTGCTACTGTAGATGCGCAATATCGCAGATCTGACTTGGCATCACTCAATCAATCAGTAAAGCAATCGATCTATGCTTCACGGCATTCCTGTATGACTTTTTAGAGCTTTGAAACAGGGGTCACACTTCAGTTTTATTAGTTCATGTATTTACGAACATGAACTAGGCATGATCAATACTTCTACTGTATTTATTAATCAAAGTTCAGCATTTAATTAATGCATTATTATAATAAAAAAGCATAGTTGTTAACATGTTAATGCACTGTGAGTTATCTTTATTTCCTTTAACGTTAACAAGCATGAATAAATACTGTATTAAATGTATTGTTCGTGCTAGTAAAATGCAGTAAGTAATACAACCGTATTGTAAAGTGATAAGCAAAATTGTTTAGCAAATTGTCTAGGTTTCAGATAATCATCATTTAAAAAAAACACGGTGAAAAAGAAGAGGTATCACTTTATTTTGATGGTCTCTTTAACGCATTTTGTTGAATTTAAGTTGCATTGCATCTACATGCCAACTAAATATCTGTTGAAGGAGCAGTATCAGCAGATACTGAGCAGGCTTTCTACTAATACTCAAATAAGAAAGTAATTGGCATGTCGTTGCAATGCAACTTTTAGTCAACAAATAGGGATCATCAAAATAAAGTGTGACCAAAAAAGCACACACACTCATATCTAGCGGTGTGCAAAAAATAAGAAAATTGTTTTTATAATAAAATACATGTTAAAAATACTATGTTAATTATGTTTTTGTTTTGAACAAACATAAGAAGGTTGTCTTAAAGAGAAACTCGGTGAATTCTTTATTAAAATAATTCATTCAAAACAGCTGATTCATTCAGAAATGATCAAGTGACAGCCTTTATCACTGCAAATCTAATGTCTTTCTAGTCAAAACATCTAGTAAAAACATTGTTTTGCTTTCAGAAATTCATTAGAAATGAAGTGAGAAATTTTAATGAAATTAGAACTTGAGTTCCCCCCCCCCCCTTTACTTACTTAGTTTAAGTAAAATAATATCATTTCAAACCAAAAACAAGATTATTTTACCTATCTCAGATTTTTTTTAACTTACACATAGTCAAGCTCAAAATTATTCCTACCCTTAGCAAACTCTGACTTGTAAATACTTCTGTTCAACTTCTATTCAACAAGCAAAATTTATAGATAATTCTATTCAGCCAGTACGATTTTCAACATGGACTCTATCTGAAAACGCAGCCCTATAGGGCTTTCTGGAGATCACGCTTAACTCTGTATGGACAGCTTTTCCACTGTTACTAGTTTGTCTAGAAGCTCACAATGTATGTCAGCATACTTGAAATGTAGAGAGGAGTTGACCATGAGGATGGGGTTCCAGTCTGATGAAGAACGGTTCCAGAAAGCAGGGAAGAAAAAAACAGAAGCCAAAAAACAAACAAGTGAATAACAGGGTGAGAATGTGGTAAAATCTGAATATGTGGTAATAATCAGAAGAGGGCTTCTCTTTTTTTGGATTGCTTTTGAAAACAACTGTTGGTTGGGTTTAAGGAAGTGGGTGGGCGGGCCAATCGGTGGTTTTGAACACACTAATGGCTGGGTTCATGGAGGGGGGAGGGTAAGTCAGTCAATCGCTTAGGCCTCGTTTACACTAGTGTGTATTAGTTTTAAAACGGCGTTTTAGCATGAAAACGATCTGCGTCCACACTAGCGTTTTACCCAGCGTTTCTGAACATATCTCAGTCCACACTACTTCACCAAAAACGTATATCACGTGACTATTCACGCACTCTGGGCATGCGCGTTCAAGTATAAACAGGAAGCATGTGTCTTGCTCGGCATTAGGTTATTGTTAGTCAACAAACGCTGGTTGAAAGCAAGAGAGGTCTTTTTGTGGACAGATGACGAGGTCGAGTTGTTACTTAAAGTAACAAATGAATATAAAACATCCATGGCTATCGAAAATACAGTGTTTACAGTAAGGCTGGTCTGCCGTCTTCCGGTGGCGTTATAGTCGTGATTGGGGCTTGACGAATAAGGGAAGGATACGCAATGACCCAAAAGCCCCAATCAAGTAGCGAATCTCAGCAGCCACGCCTCCGTTTTCAGACGTGTCCATTTTCCCCATCCACACTGAGACGGAGCCCTCAGAATATCAGCAGTGAACTCCGTCTCCGATCGGCGCACAGGTACAAAAATAAATAAATAGCCTAAATGAAACGCACTCTACTGTACAATTTTTTGGTACAACCACACGCTCGAATTTAAAATATTATTTTTCGTCACGTCACCGCCCGATCCGTGGCTGTAAACGCCAACCGCGCATCCCTATCAGACACGCACAGTCATAGCTGAGTATTGTTAACTGTATGTGGCATTACAAAGCGTTTCCTTTGTCTAGTCTTTTTCTGTTTTTATCCTTGCCTTGCTTGCCTGTTTATCCCTGCCAGCTACCAGCCTTGTTGACCTTCTGCCTGTACTCTGACATCTGATTGTGTTACATGTCCCCCTACACTTGAGAGTTGTGTTGTTTCAACTCATTATACTGTACATAAGTAGTCTGAACAAGCAGCAAAAGCCATTTGTGAGTGAATTTACTAACCGTTGTATAGAATCAAGCATGCAATCACGCTCACAATACTGACATTTGGAAGAAACTGGCACTCTTGCTTTTGTGATATTACTTTACATCTTATAAACGGATATATATTTTGCTTTCATAACTGCATTCTAATAGGCCTCATCAAAAAAGTGAAGCTTTTAGACTCTCGAGACTGTATTTATTGCAGTGAGCGACAATATCTGCTCACACGCACCTGAAAATGACAATTATACTGCTATTGTAAACAATAAATATCACCTACTCGTAACAGCATCAAACAAACAGACAGGACAATACCAGTGTCCTGAAGCTGTCACATGACCACTCTTGCTGGGTCAGTAGAGGTCTGAGTAAAAGCCATTCAATTCTCCGCACAATGGGACAGAAACATCGTATCACTTAGAAGAGTGGCATGATGACAGCAGTTAGTGCTGAGTGCAGAGAGAGAGCCAATGGAAGAGGAGTGTCAGTAATGGCCTCTCGGATAGCTCTGGATGACTCACACACACACACAAACACACACTCAGATCCTCCTCTCTGCCAATGCACCGACTGAACCGAGCAACAAATGTGTCCCTGAGCTTGTTCAGGATTTGTCTTATGAGATTGTGATTTGTTTTTATAAACAATCATTCGCTTTTCAGTTGCTAATCTGCATGAAAGTACAAAATATTATACTTTACAAAATGCTATGTTATTTCAACCCAAATTCTGGGGTTAAACCAACTGCTGGGTTAAATTTTGGAATCAAATGAATTGGAAAAAATGTAACCCAATGATTTGACCCAGGATTCTCAGAGAAACCAGAAAGGAAAAATCATGGTTTGGGGTTACATTCAGTTTGGGGGGCGTGCGAGAGATCTACAGAGTGGATGGAAACATCACCAGCTTGAGGTATCAAGACATTTGTGCTGCCCATTACATTATACAAACTACAGGAGAGGGTTCCTTCTCATACTTCAGCCTACACATCAAAGTTCTTGAAAGAAAAATGAGGTCAAGGTGCTCCAGGATTGGCCTGCCCAGTCACCAGATGTAAACACTATTGAGCATGTCTGGGGTAAGATGAAGGAGAAGGCATTGAAGAATTCTGGGAGTCCTGCAAGAACGCTTGTACCCAACATTTCTTTGAGCGTATGAAACAATGTTGCCTCCAGGCTACCTATTTTGTTACTTTGAGTGTGTAATCTAATGTAAAAAGATCCCCAGCAAAGTTAAGTACTTTGCAATGCACTTTGCTATTTAAGTTTTACTATGTAATAGGGAATTTACAACATGTAAGATAACCTTTATGTAATATTCGAAGGGTATTTTTGCATAAAAGAAAAAAAAAAGGGATGGTGTGGGGTTGACAAGTTAATAGTTTTATGATCATTCAACTTAATAGTTGCGTCCCAAATGACAGACTATACACTATGCACTTATGCACTATGTACTTATGCACTTACACACTCAACAGCATAGTATATGTATGTAGTGTTGTCCCAAATGGAACACTAATGGGTTTTATACTAAGTGGAAGTTCAAAGCGTTTCCCTGATGACGTTTGATGGTTGCCAAATTCATTAAATAATTGACCAAAATACCTAATAATACCTGGCATGAGTATAACAGCATTCAACATCGGGAGGTGCTATAATCACTCTTGTGATTTTACTTTCACAATCCAAAATAAATAAAGTTATCCAACATGTGCGCCCCATAGCTCCGCACCTTCATTACGTGTGCAAAGCTGCGGTCGTTGAGTGCGTGAAGTGTCCTTCATTACACACTTCATATCCAGCTGAATGAGTGCATCATCCGGGTAATTAAAGTGCACTTATTATTTTTAGAGTTTTCAGTGTGAACGCACTACTTACACTATTTATACTTCAAAATGGCGCAGAATAGTGCACAAGTATGTGATTTGGGACACAGCTTAAATCTTGCAAAAACTAATAAGTTAACTTAATTCCCTTATGTTGTCCACAAACCCAGCATTTTGTTTACGGTGCTGGCAATGATTTACTTTAAAACAAGGGTTAAAAAACAAACATTAAGACTCCTAGTTTCACTTAAGGCTGCTCTGTGCTTGCTTAATATTCTGTGTAAAGACACAATGCTGCATAAAAGCCAGAGGAAAGGATGTTTGCTCTGACCCATGGCTCAAATAATAAAGTATACAGTCGTAATTGCTGTGTAAATGCATTAATGCCACATCTGAGCAGCATTAAACATAGACGTCTCTACACAGAGTTAATGATGCTCCGATGCTTCTTAAAACTTTATGCAAAGACATAACACTGCATAAAAACAGACTAAATTATACTAAAATAGTGGCATTCAGATGAGCTATGAAAGAGCATCTTAATATAACATACCGCATAATTGACCTCTTAAAGTGGCAGAAATTACAAAATGTTTGTTGATTTCTATCATATTACTTGTATGATAAAAACTATAAATTTGTTAATTTAACTGTAAACTACTGTATTTCATTATTTAATAGTATACACCAGTGTTTTGAAGTATGAACTTCCAATATACACATCTATATATTGGTAAACTTATGGTAAAAAAACAGCAGCTGTGGTTGCCAGAATTTTACCATTGAAACGTGTAAGAACTTTCTAAATTATATGGTAAACTATCATACTTGGCTCTGTGCTTCTTAAAACTTTATGTAAAAACACAACATTGTATAAAAACAGACTAAATCATACTAAAGTAGTGGCATTCCCATGAGCTTTGAAAGTGCATCTTTATATAACATACCGCATAATCGACCTCTTAAAGTGACAATCGTTCGAGTACTATTGTATTATAAATATGATAAAAACCATAAATATTTATATATTTTTATTTATGGCAAACTACAGTATTTTATTAATTTATAGTAGTATACACCAGTGTTCCATACATCTATATATTGGTCAAATTTATGGTAAAAAAATGGCAGCTGTGGTTGAAACGTAAAATAATTTTCAAAATTACCGTATTTGACTATACACCATAACTTTATGTAAAGGCATAATGTTGCATAAAACCAGACTAAATCATACTAAACTAGTGGCATTCTGATGAGCTTTGAAGAAGCATCTTTATAAAGCAAAATAGATCTCTTAAAGTGTAAAAAAATACAAAACATTTGAGGCTTGGGTTCTATCGTATTCCAAATATGATAAAAACTATGTGTTTTTTTTATTTCACGGTAAACTACTGTATTTGATTAATTTATAGTAGTATACATCAGTGTTCCACACATCTATATAATGGTAAAATTTATGGTAAAATAAATGGCAGCTGTGGTTGAAACGTAAAATATTTTTTTTAATGGTATGGTAAACTACCGTATTTGGCTCTGTGCTTCTTAAAACTTTATGTAAAAACATAATTTTGCATAAAATCAGGATAAATTATCCTAAACTCGCAGAATTCAGATTAGCTTTGAAGAAGCATCTTTATAAAGCACAATAGGCCACTTAAAGTGTCAAAAAATAAAAAAGTTTAAGGTTAGAGTTCTGTCATATTACAAATATGATAAAAGCTACGTGTTTTTTATTTTACGGTAAACTACCGTATTTGATTAATTTATAGTAGTATACAACAATGTTCTGCACATTTATATATTGGTAAGATTTATACTAAAAAAAATGGCAGCTGTGGTTGAAACAAAAAATAATTTTCTAAATTGTATGGTAAACTACCGTATTTGGCTATATACTTCTTAAAGCTTTATCTAAAGACATAATGTTGCATAAAACCAGACAAAATCATACAGTACTAAACTAGTGGCATTCAGATGACATTGAAAATGCATCTTTATAAAGCATAACAGACCTCTTAAAGTGTCAAAACATACAAAAGGTTTGAAGTTTGAGTTCAATCGTATCACAAATATGATAAAATTATATATATATTATTTAAATTTTACGCTAAACTACTGTATTTCATTAATTTATAGTAGTATACACCAGTGTCCCACACATCTACATATTGGTAAAATTGTGAGTAAAAAAATGGCAGCTGTGGTTGAAATGTAAAAGACTTTTCTAAATTATACGGTAAACTACTGTATGTGGCTCTGTGCTTCTTAAAACGTTATATAATGTTGCATAAAACCAGACTAAATCATAGTAACTAGTGACATTCAGATGAGCTTTGAAGAAGCATCTTTATAAAGCATAATAGACCTCTTAAAGTGTCAAAAAATACAAAACGTTTGAGGTTTGAGTCCCATTGCAACAGCGAAAACTCAATCAACTCGTGCTGGTGAAAAGATGTCAGGGTCTATCTGTCAGAGAGCAACCCATCATCGTAAGCCCTTTGCTTTCTGACATGCACACACTTTTGGTGTTTAAAAACAGCTGTCTGTTCTCCGCCGCTTCCTCAAGGGCAATTCCTTTCGCATTTGACACACTCGCGCATATTGACAACTGACAAAAAATAAAGAGAAGCAGATTTGGGATGCAGCTGAGAATTTAGTACCATGTGACAGATGATAATAAAAGAGCTATTGTTCTTCAATCAACCAACTGGTTGCTACAGTAAAGCAAAGACAAAATCTCATCTAAGCAAACATAACGCAAATGCAACACTCATCAAGTATTGACTAAACTTCCAACCTGTTCATACTATTGAATAGACCTTGAAGTAGAGTTTGTCACAGAATGTACACACAAAAGAAACTGCACAAAATTTACGGTAAAAAATGGCAGCTGTGTTTGACAGAACTTTGCCATTAAAAATACGGTAGAAATGGTATGAAGTTAGCTATACAAGAAATGACCAAAGAGTACATAAAGTACACAGATGTCTTTGCATATATTAAGTAGGGTACACTATAAAAAATCTATACATTTTACGGTAAAAATAGCAGCTGTGGTTGACAGAGCATTACTGTTAAAAAATACGATACAAATAGTGTGAAGTCAGTCATACACTTTCTAAATGACCAAAAACTACACAAAGTACACAGATCAGTTTGCATATATTGAGTCTGGTACACTATTAAAAAAAACCTATAAATTTAATGGTAAAAAAATAAAAATGGAAGCTGTGGTTGCCATAACTTTACAGTAAAAAAAAAGAAACCTTTTTTAATTTCTTGGTAAACTACTGCATTTCATTAATTTACAGTATTATACACCAGTGTTGTGACGTATAAAATACTCTTTTGTAATGCAAGCACAAGTTCAAAATGACCGGAAATTACACAAAAAAAAGATCATTAGTTCTAGTACACTGTAAAAAACAAAAAACAAATAATTACAGTAAAAAAAGGCAGCTGTGGTTGCCAGAATTTTACAGTTGAAACGTAAAAGATTTTAAAAAATTTATGGTAAACTACTGTATTTAATTATTTACAACTTTGAAATGACTAGAAAATACACAAATCACAGATATTTTTTAGATATTGAGTCTGGTACACTGCTGAAAAACAAAAACGTAATATTTATGGTAAAACAGCAGCTGTGGTTGCCAGAAGAAAATTTACAGTAAACTATTGTATTTAATTCATTTACAAGTTCAAAATGAACAAAGTACACAAATTATAGATATTTTTGGATATTGAGTCTGGTACACTATTAAAAAAAAACAAAAATGTAATATTTACGGTAAAAAAAACAGCAGCTGTGGTTACCAGAAGAAATTTTACGGTAAACTATTGTATTTGATTCATTTACAAGTTCAAAATGAACAAAAAGTACACAAATCATAGGTTTATTTAGCATACTATATTGGGGAAAAAAACAACAACAAAAAGGCCGTGGTTGCCAGAATTGTAGTTGAAACGTTAACCATTATATAATATAAATATATATAAATATATATAATAAATTATACAGTAAATTACCGTATTTCTATATTTTATAGCATTAAAAACCAGTGTGAACTTCTACACATCATAGCTTTGTTACACAGACAAAGCAGGTGGTGATGAACCAAAGCCCATCATAAACGACTTTTCCCTGGAGCAGAGAAACAAAATAATACATTCACAACTACTGAACAACATCACAGTAACACACATATACAATTTTAAAAAATCAGCTAAACATTATTTATTAGATGTAACACTCTAGTGTAAAATACCTAAAAAGCAACCACAGTAATGCCAACAAAAAGGCTCAAAAATTGAAGTTTCATGCAGGGGGGATTCAGAGAAAGTCAATTTACTGTTATTAACCATATATATAACAAGAAAACGTACTGTTAACCTGGCTACGGGTGTTTACTCTAGCATTTTTACCACCAAAATGTCAGTCTAGTGTACTTACTTTATAATTGTGCTGCACATGGATACTGGTTTTCAAAGAAATATTTCTAATTTTATGTGACATGTATGATTACTGAGAGAGAATATTTTGCAGTTGCTTTAAATCGGCACAACAGGCTGAAAAGATTGAAGTTGAGAGAGTCTGAGGCACAGAGATGAATGAAGAAACATATCTACTGTAAGTCCACACGGAGACATTTCCATACATTACTGTCCGCTTTCATCAACCAGAGCCAAAGCTCACAGTCAGCAACACTACAGAACTGTAGTCACAGGTGGACAACTCTTTTACAGCTCTGACAGAGGTTACGCCACATGACTGCCATAAAATCAGGCTTGCTTATGGGTTTCTGTTAGAGCTGCTTCAGTACACTGTAAAGGAAAAACACTTACAGTAAAACATCCTCCAGAACCGCCATTGAAGAACTGTTTATCGGAAGAGTTTTCTGCAACTGTAGAAATAAAACAAACAGTAAGCACACATTATCATAAAAATGCAACAATTATTAAACTAAATATGATCAAATGTAACATAAAAAGCATTAACAAATGATGTATGCATACATTAAATATGATTACATATAATGTAAATAACACAACTCATACTTACACGTAAATAAAAAAATCTTACATATACCTTAGGAAAGGTATAACAGAACATGTTGGCGGTTTTAAAACCTTGACTTTTGCAAACCGTGGTATACCTTAAAAACGGTTATCGTCCCATGCCTAATGCTGAGCACTGTATATGCATGAATCAGATGTGATGCTCATATGAAAAATACTGACACAAGCATATTTAGCATTAGTAAAGTTTCTAAATAGCCTTATGTATGAGTTATACGTATAAAGTTACTAGAGAAAAAGTTAAACAATTACATTATACAACACTACCCATTCTCACTATTACAAGTGCATTATTAACTACCTATAACTAAGATATTGGCTCTTTATTAGTACTTATAAAGGACAAATTCTGGTTATCCTACAGTATTCTACATCTCTAATCCTACCTAATAACTAACCCCATAAAACTCCTAATTTGCTGCTTATAAATAGTTATTATTGATGCATAAGTAAAAAATATTGGTTTATTAATAGCAAAAAGTTAATCCTAAAATAAAGTGACCATCATTTTTTGCATCTAAATGTTACAATTTAATATAAAACATTCAATTTAACACTGTAAAAATGATTCCCGGCTTAAGTTTTTTAATAATTTCAACTGAAATCAGCCAAACCGACATTTATTTTGTTAAACTTTATATAACTACAAAACACATTTATTTAAACCTGATTAACTAATTAAACTAAGTTAAAGTAACATAAAAACCTTTGTTGACGTGTCTTTTAGTCATGTAATTATTTTACAGTGTAAGCAAGTCACTTCAAGTATCTTCTCCTTGGAAAGCACACTAAGGGTGTATTTCTTGTCTTGGCCACATGATGGCGCTCACAAGTCAATCTTCAAGTTTCATCCCCGACACTCTCACCCAACTGCAATTTTATCTTCTAATCTTATCATCTTGACTGACTGTAGGGCTCTTATAAAAGGAGAGAGAGGAAAAAAAAACAGCATTACACTTACATCGTCTCTATTACAGGGCTAAAATTGAGGGCTGAAGCGGAGCCAGGGAGCGAGAGCATGTTGGCAGCCGTACAGGAAAGCCTTGCTATCATCGGGTTTGCAGGCTCGACTCAGACAGCGCTGAAGGATGATACACACACTGATACCGAGATGAGACACAGACGGGGCCTGGAGGATGACTGGAGCCACTTTAGGCTCCCTCACAAGCATATCAGCGTTTTTTTTCTTCATATCGGCTGCCGTAGATCATTTGAGTTTTCTGTATGGTTATGACGTAAGGTTTCGACATCTATCCAGCACACCGAGCATCGATCGGCCAGCCTGTCGATCTCCTGGTTCCTGAATGAATAAGTGAAGTATTTCTCAAAGATTTAGTGTTGGTTCGAGTCCAGCTGTCAGGAGAAAAGGCTTCGCTTGATCTGTAGTGATGCTGCAGGGTTGTGGATGGTTTGTAAGACACTGCTTTGTGGTTTATGAGGTGACCTCTGTGCTTTCTAAGTGGTTGATACTTACTGTGCACAACAGTCTCAGTTCTGTAAGGAAAAACGATGTGTTTTCTCAACAGGGAAAGAGTCTTTTAACAATAAATGATCAACTTTAATGACAGACTTGTTGTTGTTAATTGGTTGTACTGTATAAACACAGGCTTATTGGGAATATGTGCCCAGGACTACACATTTGAGAAACTGGCAAATCTGTGGCCCTGGTCTACATATGGCTTCATTTTGTATGTAAGTCAAACACCACACTGCTACAAATTCTGTTCTTTTTTTGCACTATACCAGTAACTGCTTTCCTCTATATTGATGGCTTTTCTGGCTGATCAGTTTGCTTGGTAGCTACCGACAAACGGTGTCGGATTTGGGACACAGAGCAGAGCAGACTGGAGTTCGAGTCTGGCGAAGGACAGTTTCAAAAACCAGGTAAAACATAAATATGTAGCCCTGTGAACACATCTCCAATAAGCCTGGGTTTAGTGTTAGACTCGACTGTTTATTAATCAACTTACTGTGTAATTTGAAACACTAAATTACTCATAATGCTGTACAGAAAATGCAAGCAATCAGAGATTCGCAGAAAGTAAAGATTGATTTATACTGCAGGCTTTGTGCAGTCGCATAGCCCTCGCTGACGCGCACCTCTCAATAACTGTACACGCCGCAAGCTCTACGATTGGTTGGCTTGGTAGCTGTGACCAGTGTGGGCGGGACTGAGAGCCGCATGAACCCATTGGAGCGAGTATTTACAAGTGTTGAGTCCCATGAAGTAGCTCCAGATGGCAACTGCTGTCTTGTGTTTACCTTTATTATTAAGGTTGTTGCACGTCCGTCAGCTCCCGCCTCTGAACAAGCAAGTTTTAGTACTTAGTACGAGTACTTTAAGGTAGTGTTCAGAAAAAACAAAACACCTACGAAGAAACTCAACACAGGAACACACAAGCCTACTGTCAGCTCGCGTTTCAGAAGTGTTACTGTAGAGCAACCCAAATAGCACACAAAAGTATAAATGCACAACTACGCGAAGGCAGGCGCCGTGGGTCACATCGATCACGCAAAGCAGAAGTATAAATCAGCCTTAAGGTGCTCCAAAACTTCTACCAGCTCTCAAAAACTGGAATAATCAAAGGTGGCCATTAAAATCTCAAAATATTTGTGTAAATGTGAGTTTTGATAACTTTTTGAAAGGAATTATCTTAGGGTGCTTTTACACCTGTGGTTCGGTTCATTTGGTCCAGACCACGGGCAACAAATGATACATTGTTGCATTTTCCTGCCATTTTGGGTCCTTTTCACACCACACTGATTGCTTTGGTTCGAACCAGTTGAAACGAACCAAAATGCAGTCATGTGACAAAATCCCCATCACTCATTGGCCAGATGTTATTGAACGTTTTTCCTAAACTGCTTTTCAATTGGTCAGAATTAACGTGGAACTCCCACAAGTAAACAAACCGGCAGACACTAAATGTCGCTGCGCTGGCTGATTGTATCCCTGATCATGGTACACTATATAGCTCATATACATCACTTTAGACAAAGTATAGATTTCGAGAAGTGCGGCTGCGGCTGGAAAACAATGTTTTAATGCATTGCAATCCGTGAAGTGGTTAGGAGGAGGTGTGAATTAATTTAGCTTAACCGCGACATGCTCATCTTCCGGAAATATTACCAACTATCCATCAGGTAATGTTTTCCCTCTCTCTCTCTCTGTTTAAAACTGTTGGTAAACTGCTGTCAACAAGTATTTTTCCTCCAAACCCCATAAGATGGGACAGCGCATCGAACTACGGCAGCTGGATTAGTCCAAAAAGCTGCAGTACTTTTTGGGTTTGTTTTAGTTTTGATCATGTTCTCACGACAAACGAACCACTCCAGGGTTTGTTCGAAAGTGTACCGAGACCACCTCTCCAAGTAGATCTTGGTATGCTTTTTTGGTTCACTTTTTTTGCGCACCGGAGTGCGATTGCTACATTCACACCTGCCCAAATTAGCTGCACGAAGAGGGAAAAGGAACTCTAGTGAGAAATAAGGCAGGTGTGAAAACACCCTTACATTTCCTTCACTTGAGTGCTTCGTGGAACTGAATTCATTCCTTTAATAAAGTCAGCCTCAAATCAAATTTTCTATTGTTACTATTAACCTTTGGTTTGTTTTCTGGCAACGGTTTTAAAAAGATTTAAAATCCCCCTGGGAAAAGGAAATGGGAATATACTGTAGGTTCTGTAAATGCACCCATAATGTAAGCATTTTTTCCAGTTTTATCATTGAAGTGCTACATTCAGAGTCAGAAATATAATAGCAATATATTTGAACATCGTTCATGTCAACATTACAAACAGTGTGGGGCAAGACACACATCGAAATGGAATAATTATGGGATTTTTTCAAATCCCTTACCATAAGCACAGAGAAATAAAGTAACGCTTGTCTTGGCAATGTCATGCTGACAAACTAAACAGCAAGCAGGATCAAAACAAGATATTTACTGAAAGGAGGATGGGGGTCTTACACTACACTAACTAGAGTGCAACAAATCCACACCGAACTACCGAAAAGATACTCTCCCTGGGAATAATTCATATCAATACACTGTTCAGAAGCCCCACACGGTGAACAATTCATCATCACTGAAGGAAAAATTCATCATGTTTGATAGAAAAATAATAAAAAGAAGCCAAAAACAATTCTTAAATGAAAACGCTGGCATATTACAGTAGCCTATATGAAATCCAGTCACCACGCGGATGGTTATATAAATCATAAGTCTTTCTGCAGTAAGCCTTCCTGTCATATTTCATAAAAGTGGTGCTAGTGACAAAAATATGCCTTTGCCACATAGGTATGGTTCATTCCGATTCAGTATGGGGTGAAACTGCTGATTGGAAAAAAACAAAGTAAGTAATACGAAGAAGGAGGATGCAAGGAGAATGAATAAGGAAGATTTGAGACGAGGGGAGATTTGCAGTGACACCCGTATCGGCTCTGGCACTTGTGCGATGTGAGTAAAGTTTGGCTTTGACTTTCTGTACAACTAATTTTAATAGCCAATTAAACAAATTAAGTTTCCCAATGCCACAGCATGCATGACCCCCGAGATAGACACCGTCAAACTTGACGTGATGGCAGCACTTGGCTCGCTACTCCAAGCGAAAAGAGTAAGGATCAAAAAGTCCCTCATTAAAAACTCTCCTGTTGCCACACCTCTAAGACAACGGATTAGGATCCTGATCCAGTGCAAGACAAAAGCGTGACATTAATATTTAAGCATGCTTTCAAGGCTCTGTTTGGATTTATCTCACCACTAAAAGTCTCATCGGGAACCAGGCTCTGCTGCATTTGACAAATGAGTTAGGAAAAGGTTTTGTGTGCTCATGCTTTACATACCTTTTTAAAAAAAATAAGCAGATGGTTTATGGTAGAACTTATGGTGAGATGCATTTTCGTTCATTCAAGTGGACAAGGCTGAATACAGGGGATGAGCATTAAAATGGAAATGGTTTGTGGTTGACCACTTCTGATTACTAAAAACGCATGTTAATATCATTTGGAAATGAGTGTTTATATAAGAAACTTCGTTAGTTTTGCAGTTACCCATGTCAATTGCTCGTTGAGCCAATCCAAAAACTCCATCATCACTGGATGCTCTTCAATTTTTGACCACGCATGTGATTTTCCCTTATTACATCGAACCAAGGGCTCATTTGCACTTCTTAGAACTGTTCCATTTACACTCGGCTACATAAATACATCTCAGTTTCCTGGGATACTGTATATGCAAATTAGGGGAAGTGTTATTTAGCTTTCACCGATTTTAATCCAGATGACTACGTGTTGAGCTCTAGGGTGTCATGTCAGTTTCATTTGCAGCAGTTTTGCACATGCTGATCAAGCCGTTTCTCATCTCCAGCAGGTCTTATCTGTGGATGGTAGACGCATACTACAGTAGTGTTATATTTAGGCTAGACGCAGCTGATATGACACTCGTTTAAACCATTATTTTTTACTGATTTGGAAGGGGTAAGATTTAAACAACCACAGTACAACAACAACAAGCACATCGGCAGCTTGAAGACTCAACAAGGTATTGGAAATATTCCTCAGAGATTTTGGTCCATGTTGACATAGCATCACGCAGTTGCTGTCGATTTGTCAGCTGCACATCCACTGTGCGAATCTCCCGTTCCACCACATCTCAGAGGTGCTCTATTGCAGTGGTTCTCAAACTGTGGTACGTGTACCACAAGTGGTACGCAGGCTTCTTTCTAGTGGTACGCAGAGGAATCCCTGAATAAGTAAAGTAAAAAAATTAACACACTTTTAACCCATACGATAACACTGATGTGATCAGTAAATTGATTTTAAGGGCTAAACTTTTTATTTTATGTTCAATTTTCTAATGTTTATTATGTAGTCATTTGAAGCTAATTTCCCTATCATATTTGTAACAGTTGTTGGAGGCATATCTCGCACTTTTGTTGACAGGTATAGTTTAATCACTTGCTTTTCTGACACACAAAACCTACTCTAACACGCAGTAAGCAGATCTAATTTAAGTATGTAAATTCAATTCTTTATGTTTATATTATTTATTAGATATTCAAAATACAAGTTAATGTTTACATTTTAAAGACATACAATTAAGTCATGTATACATGTAACATATTTATGAATATGATGACATATAGCCTATATTTATGAGGTCCAAGGAGCTTGATGAATAGGCTACTTTATGATAATACTTTTTAGTTTTCTTTTTACAAAAGTACAGTGCAATTTTAGTTAACTTTAAAAGCACATTTTAATTCAAACGTTGCATTTTATTTATTTTTTACCTTAATGCACAGTAAAGTGTTCATGTTCAAACTATTTAAAATGTTTAATGTGGCTGACAATAATAAATATTCATAATAAGAATTAATCAGCCTCATTTTTTAATTGTGCAGAGCTGTAGCAGCTTAATTAGACCTACTACGCTACTGTATTTTAATACAATTATAGTGGTACTTGGAGAGACAATTTTTTTCTGAGGTGGTACTTGGTGAAAAAAGTTTGAGAACCACTGCTCTATTGGATTGAGTTCTGGTGACTGTGGAGGCCATTTGAGTACAGCAAACTCATTGTCATGTTCAAGAAACCAGTCTGAGATGATTCGCGCTTTATGACATGGCGCGTTATAGGGATGGACATGGTCAGCAACAATACTCAGGTAGGCTGTGGTGTTGAAATGATACTCAATTGGAACTAATGAGCCAAATGTGTGTTAAGAAAATATCCCCCACACCATTACACCACCACCACCAGTCTGAACCATTGATACAAGGCAGGATGGATCCATGCTTTCATGTTGTTGATGCCAAATTCTGACCCGGCCATCCGAATGTGGCAGCAGAAATTAAGACTCATCAGACCAGGCAAAGTTTTTCCAATCTTCTATTGTCCAATTTTGGTGAGCCTGTGCAAATTGTAGCCTTTCTCTTCTAAGCTGACAGGAGTGGCACCTGGTGTGGTCTTCTGCTGCTGTAGCCCATCCGCCTGAAGGTTCGGCATGTTGTGCATTCAGAGATGCTCTTCTGCATACCTCAGTTGTTTACTGTTTCCTTTCTATCAGCTTGATCCAGTCTGGCCATTCTCCTCTGACTGCTGGCATCAACAAGGCATTTGTGCCCACAGAACTGCCACTCACTGGATCACTCAGTAGCGGATGTCATCATAGTTAGGTAAATCTAGGAGTGCAGTGAATTGTGAGAGCAAAAAATATTTTTTACAGTCCTATTTGCAGAATTAATAAAGGAAAAACTGATAACGCCAGCCAGAAGAGAGAACAACGTCAAATATAATGTCCTCCCCACAAGCGGTAATTACTTTTTTTTGTAATTTGATGCTAAGATGATATAACTCCAGTGGCGTAAAGTAACTAATTACAAATTCTCAAACTACTGTAGTTGAGTAGTTTTTCTCAGGAATTGTAATTTACTGAGTAGTTTTAAAAATGTATGCTTTTACTTTCCTTTGAGTACATGTTTAGAGCAGTATCGGCACTTTTACTCCACTACTTTCCTTCAACCAGCAGTCACTACTTTATTTCTTTCTAAGGTCATTGTATAAAGTAGAAAGATCAGTCCTGTGATTCCTGTCCAAATCACACATAGAAAGTAAATCACATCATACTGAACAACCTCAAGACATGGGCGCTTTATAAATGCAGCAAACCTTTTGGAAACATTAAAAAATGTCCAAGAAGATGTCCAAAATGTTGACACGCAATGATCCAGAGACTTTTTTATAGACTATATGTTAGGAATTCAAGGAAGGACTGAACAAACTAAGGAAGGAACGAACGAACACAGAATGAATGAACAAAAGGACGCATTGTAGGAAGGAACAAAAATATGTACGAAGGAAGGAGGGAACAAACGAATGAATGAAGAAAGGAGAGAACAAACAAATAATTAAAGGAAGGTTGGAAGGAACAATCGAAAATAGGAAGAATACACTACTAATTGTTTGTGAAGGGATGTGTAAACGTAACATTCTGTAAATGCATCAACTTTTCTACAGCGTAACACTCACTACTCACGACGAGTACTTTTAAAAGGGCTACTTTTTACTCACTCTTTGAGTAATATTTACTACAGATACTTTTATTCTACTTGCACTATATTTTGGGGTAAGTAATGGTACTTTTACTATGAGTATGATTTTTCAGTACTCTTTCCACCACTGTGTAACACATACATGTACGTAAATACATATAAATGTAAATACGTTTTTAAAAATATATACATATTAAAAACTTTCAAGGACCTAGGAGTATGATAATGCATCATAACAGTCTTTAGAAACTTCTTAACCTGCACTTTACACAACTGGATAGTTATCTGACCAGAGAAAATGCATGAAAAGGCTAAGTGTAAAGAGCCCTGAAATATGACCAATATCCTGCCTTAGACGGTGGCACTAACTTTAGAACTACAAGATAAACTGGATGACTTGTAATCTTAGGCCTATGTGCCAATCAGCAGCAAAGCCCTTCCGCAGGGGCTTCTCAGTAAGGATTATAGGATACGGATTGGACGGGCGTTGACCCAAAGCCCCGCTGAGCCCGCAGTGCGTCTGTCCAATTCAAACTCTGATCCAGAGCTCAGACAGAGAATCGCTGCGCGTAATTCAATATCTGCCCGATAGATCGAATTATGTAATCTAGCATTGCCTCGAAACGTCATAATTCTGACAAATGGTTCCAGACTTGATTCATTTGATCAGCACATTTTGGAGTGTTTTTAAGTAAGAGAGTTACTGCTTTGTTATCTTTGGCCAAAAAAAATAAGGGTTATTTGTCACGGCCGATCACTGCGGTGGTGTCTTGACTTTTATTACAAGTGCAAGGGTTGTTGTTGTTTTTTTTTTGGTGAGCAGAAAGGCTCATGACTCATGCTGTCAGCAGATGGCACTGTGGCCCAATGACAGATGTGCAGTCATTACAAGTGTGCGAGGGAATGCAATTATAACCACTGGGGGAAACAATTAAGTGGTAGAGGTAGAGCTCTCTACACCGCTCCAGTCTGGGAGAGAGCCCACTTCTGTGCTTCTCAGCTTTAGTGCCCGCAGGCGGTGGTGAGGAAGAGGCAGAAACAGAGAGAAAAGAAGAGACCCTCTGGCTGCGCTGCTGTGCTAGCCACTAATAGGCTGCTGCATGCTTCAGCGGGATGGTGTTTGATAGCACCGGTGTGAGGGCATGTGCATATGTGTAAAACTGTAGGAGCTCAATGCCAATATAAACAAGGTCTTTACATTGTCTTAAGGGAATCTAAATAGTGTTTGTCCACGTGGAAGTCAGGTATGCTGGAGGGTTGCCAGAAGATGTCCTTATACAGGTGTTCACCAAGGTATTGCCATACAGATGATAAGATGTAATAACTGTGTGCTGTTGCATTGTGGTTGCTATGTTGGTCTGGCGTTTTAACTTGCTGTGTGATTGTCAATGTGTTCTAAGAGGTTGTTAAAGACCCCTGTGGTGAAAATCAAGCTTTTAACATTGACGTTTCAGCACTTAGTCTGTATTTAGGCACATTAAACCACAAGCTGTATACAGTGAAGCATTTTTTTGTTCTTAAAACCTGCAGTGTATTGAATTCAGTCTTCGGTTTGTGGTACTAATCAGCTGTGATTAATCTACTAACTAGACAGGGTCAAACAAGGTTAGACATACTTGTTTGGGCATTAAATAACGGGGTACATTGAACAGTTCCTTCTATAAATTGTGAATCTGGAAGGGAAACTTCTATAAATGCATTGCTGTAAGGCTAGCCTCAAAGATAACTATTCATGCCTATTTTATTTACTGATTGTCGTTAGCAAATCCTGACAGTTTTAAACACCAAGCTGCTGCTGTTCTCCAAATAAATCTGTCTCAAAGTCTAGATGTACCCCCTCTGGTTTTTACTAGACCTGCTCCAAGAAGGATTTGAACTGGCAAATTGGCATGGGAGGCTGGTGAACTAACAAGAACTCTAAAGCCACTAGCATCTGTCTCTAATACCAGACTGCACAAGTTTTGCCCAGATTTTTTAGCCAGCAGGTTTTGTAAAATTGCTGGCAAATGCATGAAATCGGATGCCAATCGGTACTCGTTCATGCACGTGACGATCACATAAACTACCTGACAAAAGTCTTGTCAATGAAACCCAGTTGTAAAAGCAACAAATAATAACTTGACTTCTTGATCATTTGGAAAAGTGTCAGAAGGTAGATTTTTCTGATGAATCATCTGTTGAACTGCATCCCAATCATCCAAAATACTGCAGAAGACTCTGAAGATTCTGACAGAAATCAGTCAAGTTTGGTGAAGGAAAACTCGTGGTTTGGGATTATATTCAGTATGGGAGATCTGCAGAGTGTACAGCAACATCGACAGCCTGAGGTATCAAGACATTTGTGCTGCCCATTACATAACAAACCACAAGAAAGGGCAGGTTCTTCCACAGGATAGTGCTCCTTCTTATACTTCAGCCTTCACATCAAGTTCCTGAAAAGCATAGGTGCCCCAGGACTGGCCAGCCCAGTCACTAGACATGAATATTATTGAGCATGTCTGGGGTAAGATGAAGGAGGAGGTGTTGTAGATGAATCCAGGCAAGCATGGTTTTGGTTCCAAGAAAGGCTCGTTTTTAGTCCAATTCTTTCATGATTTATTTCTGATTGATAGTTTGCAGGTTAGATTTCGATATCTGCTATAGACAGATATCGATATCCTTCATATTTTAAACTTATTGTTGTGAAGAGGAAGATGTAAAGACAGGGGTTGGATCTTTATGCACTTTATAAGAATAGTCAGTCAGGCAGGGGGCAAAACCAGCAAACACAACCACAGAGATAATCCAAGAGCGTAATCCACAACACAAGCAAAGGGTCGAGACAAGTGGCAAAGAACTAAAAACACAACAAACACTCCAGGGATCAAAACACGGGCAAGGTAAATGCTTTGAATTGTATCAGAAGACTAAGCAACGTGGGTGGGTGAATGGTGTATTTACAGTTCAAGTAATGAGTGATGATATCCTTCAGCTGTGTGCAATCAGACTGAACTTGAAACCAGTAAGTGAATGCAAAATATGATGGGATTTGTAGTCTGTCAAGATTATATATGGATAAGTGTGTGCTCTCTTGCAACATATAAGGGCAACCATTCATACGATCACAACAGTTATGAAATGTGGCCAATCCTCCAGTGTAGCAACTGAATGCTAAACGGTGCAGTGTGAAAACTTAGGAGATTAGATGATTTTGAAAATCATAATACACCTTTTGACCTCAGAAGAATGAGGTTTACTCTCACAATTTATAGCTGGCAGGGTTCGACGCTAAGGATTTTTTCTAGTGGTCTAATCGCGTCAGTGGTTCAGATTTTTACTTGCCCTTCCAAAATGTTCACTTGCCCCACCAAAAGAAGTTAATAGCTTAGCCACATATTTACTAGAAAAGTAAGAGGGAGAAAAGTTTTTAAAAAAAAGTTACTGAGAAAATTTCAAAGCGTTATGCAAATAAAAATAGCAGTATGGAAGTGATGGTAAACTGTGCAAAATATTACTTCATTTTTTTCTTTGTGTTGTACCCACATAAATGTTTGTTTCCCAGTTGTTAGAAACAGTCGTTTTCTTTTAGCCTCATAATTTGATGTTGTCGTCTATTCGCTGTACTGGTTGTTAGAACGTTACGGAAAAAATTACATGCTCAAACCATCCAATCTGATAAGAGGAATCGAAAAGCAATCTGGTGATTACGACATTACAGAAAAGGTAGCATTTAAAGGCTTAAAAGCACAAACTGTTTCTCGATTCTACGATTGTATTTGCAAGTGATTGACAAATAGCCACAGGGAAATTAAACTTTAGTAACAAGGACGCGCTGGCCTGATCGGGCAAGTATCGATCCTGTCTACTGTCCCGAGCATCTCTCATGCTGGCCCCGGGCCATCAGGCAGTCCTTATTGTTGAGCCCTGGCTGGCATTACACTCACCATACAGGTCACGGCACCAATGTAACCCCTCCTGTTCTTCTCAACCCACTCGGAGTGGGATTTGGACTGCCTATTCTGACACTGCCTATCCATATGCATATTTATATTCATTTGCATGTTCATGTGCCTTTTCTGGCACTACACTGCCGATTCATTTGCATCAACAAGAATGCCTGTAACGCCTAGAGTTTGTCACTAGTGGATCTCGAGATCAGGGGAGTGAGGTTGAGGACGTAACTTGGACACAATGCATGCAAAAATAAGAGATTCGTTGTGGAGTGTATACAGCACTACATACAGCATGAGTTGCATTGTGAACCTGTTATTATCAGGGGTGCATTTTTTGCACACTTTCAAGATCAAGTATTTCAAGTTTGCTCCTTTGTACTGTTACAAAGGTGTTTATTGTGGTAAATATCTTGGGTGGTATATTAAAGGTTGGCACTGAGGCGTTTTGGTGGTTTCCAGGGATTTGCCTCAACAACAACAACAAAAAACTGTGAGATGAGTAGCATGCTAACATATAATATCCCCAGTTAAGGGTATTTTCAAATCACTAACCTTGAGTTTGAGCAACAGAAAAACGGTCATGCTCGACTTCCTAAAGTCTCCCAACAAACGTCCAAACGTGTATGTGTGATGTGCAAGCATATGAGGAAGTGTGACAGCGGGAGAATGATAAAGACTGTCGTGGGTGTGTGTGTGTGGGCTGAAGTCACCACATCGAGTCTGTCTGGTTGTTAGTGTGTACGTGTGTATGGATAACAGTGCAGAGACCACAGCGGTGTGAGCTCTACTTTCCTGCATCATTAATCTTGCCATTGTGAAACCCCCTGCACTTTACTGCACACACACACACACACAGGATTTCATCAACCGTTTCATAACCCATCATAAAATCCTGTCAATCAGCAGTAAACAGGGCTTGAGCTAGTTGTGTCACACTGTGTGGGGAAAAGGGGAAGGTAAAAGAATCCGATCCCAACGAGTCCAGTCAGCAAGTGGTTTTCAGTTACCTGTGGCCAAGAGTTCACATGTGTAGTTTACTCAAGACAGCCAAGTCAATTGGTCCTGACCTCCTCTTTAACCTCTTTTTCTTATTGAGACACCTTCTCAACCATAACACCATTGCACAAATCCGAAGGTTTGTCTTCTTGTGAGCAAAAAAGAAAAGTCCTTGAGCATCTGCTTCAGCTGCAAAAATAAAAACCAGACCTACGCATTAGATCGACGCAGAATGAGAAAAATGAGCAGGAACGGTGGCCAATAAGTGGAGCCCACAGCATGATTAAATGCTGCAGTTACTTCTGCCATATCCCTGCGATTTCTGTTTATGGTTGTTTTGTAAGAAGTCGTCGTGCTGAAAGGGAAACGGTAAGGCTCGCAGGCACTGAGTAACAAATCTATTTGCGTTCAGAGCATTGAGTTTAATTCATTGTGCAATTACCGCACTGTAAATAAAGAGATTAGGGGTGGAATAATGCGGCAAATATGCTGCATCGCACACACACATCTGTACAGACGTGCACCCAAGTGAGAAAACAAATTATAAATAGTGCATGAGAATACGCATATGTGTACACTGGTCATATTTTACTCGAGAAACAAAAGAGAAACATTAAGCTGGTTTATTAAAACAAACAACAGAAAAAAATATATAATTTAATTTGAATGTTTTTAGGTCAAAAGAGACAAAATATTCCAATTTGAAGTAAATAAAAGGTTTTGAGATCCTCAAAATACACTATTTGTTTCTCAGAATTTGTTAGAAGTATTTTTAAAGAGCAATACCAAATGAAGCACAAAAATATACATATTTTGTGTTCGGGTCATATACGACACATGTAGGCATGCAGAACAAAAGATGTCAAAATACTATTAAAATACCATAAAATGATCTATTAAGTTATGTATTTAAGGTTCAAGATACCCTGGAGTCATTTTTTCGATCGTTTACTGATTTGTGTGTGTTGAACGTCAATGTTATCACCTGTCAGCTTTAATTGTGGGGAGAACTGGATAATTTTCAGCGTTTTATCATCTAGCTTCATCTTCCTGTTTAAAATTAGCATGAATCTGCTAGTGGAGTGATGATGCCCCGGTTTCTCATTATTATTCATAGCGGAGTTTTATTATCCTATGAGAAGACCCAGCTTCTTAATTATTCATGAGAGCACGTGCTTTCCGAAGGTTTTCCGAAGCTGTGAGACCCAGTGACTGGGTGAAATCACGGGGTCGTATGTGTTTGTTTCCATGATCCCCAAGGTTTTTTCATTGAGATATATAAACATTTACTGTACATGATTGTCTACGTATGAAAAATAAGCTGATTATCGACAAAATTTCAAGCTTCTGAATTGAATGATACATAAAATTGTGGAAATTTGTCTCAGTACCCAGCCCTACTCAGTAGTCAGAACCTCAGGTGCTACCTGTTTTCATATTGTATATAATACTATAAAAAATACCTATTGAGTTATGTATCAAAAACTTTTGTACATACATTTAGCTTTATTTTTTAAATACTCGCAGGCTAAGTGCCTTAGTGTCCCAGCAGTGACGATATACAGTCATATAGCACTGCTACAAGTGTGATATTGAGTTTATAAAACAATTTGACAACAAAATCATATAATCATAACGCATATAAAAAAGAAAATCAAACACGGAGAGTCACTTAAGCACTTTTGTATGAGGAACTACTTTCTTCGGCCGTTCATTCACATCTGCAGCTGACGTCAGAACAGCAGAAACTGTTGCTAATCCACAAACATCACTTAGAGCTAGTATTTAAATGATGCTCTAGCATAATGTTTAAAATAATGACACAACAGGGGATTTTGCTCACATTTTTTAGATTATAAGGCTGAACGACATGAAACGCCATCAGTCTACAGAGAATTCCCAGTATTTCTCTGTTACAAACGGGATTTCACAATTAACCCCGAAAAAAGCAAAGCAAAGCAAACACTACCAGATTACTATGGAAAAAATACAGCACTACAACATACAAAAGAGAGAGATCAACTTAGAATGTCACTTACCTGTTCTGTAATGATTTGATCAGCTGTAGTTTGAAGCTTGTGATGAGTTTTTCTCTCCAAAGGACTTATTATGCGGTCTCTGTCGCCATCTTGCGGTGGAACGTCAACCGTCTCTGCTCAGTATGACAGGTGATGACTGCCAACATGCTGAATCTCCAAGATTATAAATATTTATGGAATCTGCACGTGCAGAAATCCTCAGATTTCGAGCCTAACATTGAGTGTATTTATTTACTTGTGTAAATGTGAGTAAATTGATATTAATTCAATTTTTAAATTAATTTCAGTAATTTTATTGACTAATATGAAAATGTTCGTATAACTTATTTAGAATACAGCTTGTAACGTAATATTTTCTGTTTTTTAGTAGATCTATTATATGAGAGACTTGCTGTGTTTACCAAATAAGTGGATCTAAATGGATTTGAATTGCAAACATTAAATAAAAGTTAAAAATTTTTTATTTTTTATTTCATATATCATATTTTTAGTTATGATACTCCCAAAAATCATTTCACATAAATCTGCAGATTTGTTACAAAAGTCTCCACAGAAATAGCAAAAAAAATGTCCGCAGATTCTATCTGGCCCTACTTATAAGTAAACTGCATAGATACAATCTAAACAAGTACATTCTCGCCTAAAAAAGCCTCAAAAGTACATTATAATGCCCAACAGCTGCAATATTTATCAAACTGTAGTGAGTTTATTGATCTGCTCTCACTTTATGTAGGCGGAGTAATACACACGGGTGAAGAGGCTGTACGAGTGCTGATATTGCAGAATATCTCACAGCTATCAGCCAATCAGATTCAAGAACCAGACAGAACTGTGGTATATATATATATATATATACAGTATGTATATATCACACATTATTATGACAAAATTATTTTGGTAAACATTGATATGAATCTCTCTTGATTATTACTGAAGCATGAAAAATGTATTACTTTTTGCTAGTACAAATGTAAGTAAGATTATTATGCTAATGTTTCCAGAGCACTTTATGTTTTTTATATATACATATTTAGTGTGTAGTTTATGCAAAGCTCTTTTTTCCCTGATAATTATAAGAGGCAAATGCAGTAATGATACAGTTAAAACAATTAAAATTCAAAACTTTGTGTCAGCTTTTGCACATCTTTCATGAGAAGTTCAGATAAGTTATGTAAAATAACACCAAAAAATATTTGAGATCCAAACAGACCAAAAATAGCTTATAGACTAAGGGGTTAAGCACATGTTTTCCTCATGCTCAGGTCATGTGCTGAAATGTGACCTGGACACGTTCCCATGACATTCACCCACCCGTGGTGCAGTGCATTAACAGAAAGTGACTCAGTCTCTGCTCTTTCCCATTAACTCCTTGTAACAGAGACTGACACCAAACACTTGTGCTCGGTTTCAATCATCTTACCTGCAGACGCACCGAACACTCCCAGCACAGAGAGTCACTTCACACAGATGCTGAAGCACCGCCGCTCTGGATTCAACATGGCCCGTTGTGCGTTATGGGGTCTTGAAAAGGGAGGGAAACGATCAAGCAGGAGTGCGACGCAACTCCACACTTATCTCTGCAGTGCTCTTCACTTCAAACTACAGAAACAACAGAAATTAAAGCAGACTGAAGGAGCTGGTAGAACATGTGGTGTGAGTGAAAAGTAGGAGCAGAAACAAGTAGCACAGACACGCACGTTGGTTTCGGTGATTTATGAGGACCCTTTATAGCTGTAATGTGTTTTATACAGCAAAAAAACACTAATTATATCACCTAAAGCCAATCCTCGAAGGAAACCTGTGGCAAATCTGAATATCAAGACACTGTTAAGTATTATTATTAAGTGTTTTGAATTACAAGGACATCATACATGTCCTCATAAACCACCATAAATGAAATTAACATGTCAATGTACAGCCAAATACCAGAACAAACAAATAAATATATAAATACATTTAATTCAAAGAGATTAATTACAACATGTATTTTTAACATATATCCACTGTCGCCACTGTTTGCTTGGTTTGGGATTTGTGGAGCTGCGCATCGATGGATTTGCTGTTCAATGTTTGGACTTGAAAACCAGCAGTGAAAATTAAACCACACTGTACTGAGCTAGGCGCCACAGTGGCGTAGTGAGTAGCACGTTCACCTCACAGCAAGAAGGTCGCTGGTTTGAGTGGGTCAGTTGGCATTTCTGTGTGGAGTTTGCATGTTCTCCCCGTGGTCGCGTGGGTTTCCTCCGGGTGCTCCAGTTTTCCCCAACAAGTCCAAAGACATGTGGTACAGGTGAATTGTGTAAGCTAATTTGTCCATAGTGTGAGTGCAAATGAGTGTGTATGGATGTTTCCCAGAGATGGGTTGCAGTTGGAAGGGCATCCGCTGCGTAAAACAAATGCTGGGTAAGGTGGCGGTTCATTCCGCTGTGGCGACCCCAGATTAATAAAGGGACTAAGGCGAAAAGAAAATGAATTAATGAATGAATGAACTGAAACTGAACTTCAACTCTGAAAACTGGACTTTACTAGAACGTCTATGTCAAGCTGCTTTGACACATTCTACATTGCAAAAGCGCTAGAGAAATAAACATGAACATATTATTATTATTATTATTGTTATTATTATTATTATATTATATTTTTCCTGCAGTTTCTGTTTAACACATTTCTAAACATAATAAAGTTAATAACTTTAATTATTTCTATTAACTGATTTATTTTATATTTGCTATGATGACAGTACATAATAATAGTCAAGATACTAGTATTCAGCTTAAAGTGACATTTAAAGGCTTTTTTTCTTCTTTTTTTATGGCAGGGACATTGCACATTAATAAGCATTTCTGCAAATGCACCAGAATTAGCCAGAAGGCTGTTTTTCATCTGTTGTCCCTGGACAGATAATAAAATTGTCAACCTAAGAAAAAATCCAAAAATTACACAAACAAGCATAGTTAAGAAGTGCTAAAATAGACATAGTAGACCTTAATAAATAATGTATATGTACAAATTAAACTAAAAACACCAACAATATGTACTAAAGATAAGAATAGTTAAAACACATTTAAACAAATAATAAGATGGCAGGCACAAGAGATAACATGCTGGGTCGGTTCAAGCTAGGCATGATGACAAGTCTGATGCTCTATAAACCAGATTTTTAAATGTTTTTTGAACGTACTGTAAGAGGTGATGTCTCTGATGCTGCCAGGGACAGAGTTCCACTCATGTACAGCTGTAACTAAAAAGGCACCCTGACCAAAGGCACTTTTCCGGAGTGGGACAATCTCCTCTGAGTGCCCCTCGTGTTGCTCTGTGTGTGCTGTTCCTTATGTTTACGAACTGACTAAGAGGTGGAGAAGACAGACCATGAATAATCCTATACATCAGACAAATGTTTGAATACTTCCTGAAATTTTCCCAGCTTAACAGTTTATATTTTTGTAGAATGGTACAACGATGATGTCTTAGAGGCTTTTTATCCAGTATTTTAATTGTCTGTTTGTATAGTGACTCTATGGGCTTTAGTGTTGTTATGTTTGCCTGTGACCAGGTTGTTAGACAGTAGGTTATATGTGAAAAAACCATTGAGTGCATGAATATGTTAGCTGCCTGCAGTGATAGGTATGACCTTATGAACCGGAAATTAGATATATTAAATTGGACACGGTTACAGACCTTTTTAATTTGTGATTTAAGAGTCAATTAAGACTCCAAGATATTTGAATTCAGACACAATTAGTATTTTATCCCCAGCCACGTAGACATCTGTTAGATTATTTGCTATGTTTGTTTTAGAAAAGTACATTGCAACTGTTTTGTTTTCATTGAGTTTTAAACAGAACTGGTTTAACCATTCTGAGACATGAGCCATAGCTTGTGTAAGTTTATCTGCTACTTGAGTTGTGTTTTTACCATGTATATAAATGACTGTATCATCTGCATACTTTATTATGCATGTAATTATTATAGATTTTTTTTTTAAATAGAATATAATAAAGATGATTCAGAAAACTAAAAGGCTAAACTACTTCATGTTTGACTCATATGTTTTATCTAAGTATTTATTATTTACAGAGTAAATTTTTATTATTTGTCCACTCAAGGTTTATAGGGATTTCAATAAGTATTTAGTTAAGTTACTTATTGAGTAATTAAGTTACTTTTCAGACACAGTAATTAGATAAGTATTTTAAATACAATATTGATTAAGTAATTAGTAATTAGTAATTAATTACTTTTTTAAAGTAACTTACCCAACACTGTTGGTAATGTCTTTAAGTAAATAAACATAGATAGTAAAATACAACGAAAATGTAATTGAAAACGTAAATGAAAAAGCTAATTGAGTAACTGTCACTTTAAAATATCAAACACTGTACATCTATCTATTTTTAGGCTAAAACACTACTTTATTTATTTATTTAGGCCTATTTGTATGTATGTTTGTACCTACTTTCATTTTAGTTGACGTTTATTTTAGTGGTCTTTTATTTCTTTAATTTTACCTTTTCCAAAATGAATCTTCATTTCATTTAACACATTTACAATAATGATAAAGCTGTTAAGAAGTTATTAATGATTAATGAAGCAATTATAACGTTTTGTCCTATTATTTCATCTTCAGAAGTAGCCAGGTATTTACAGCTACTGTATATTTCTGCCCGTTCGCATCCCGTCCCCTTGTGCCCCCTGGCGGCAAAGTCGCAAACTGCGGTCATCCCTTAAAACAATTTCTCTCGCGGCGGCGGTACTTGCTGCGGCGGTAATGTCCATATATAAAGTAGTACCTACTGTACATCTGAACAAGCTTATCTAGGTTAATTAGGCAAGTTGCCTATAAATGAGAAACTGTATAACAGTGGTATGTCCTGTTGACAATCAGACACAAATTTTAGTTAAGGGGGCTAATAATATTGACTTTAAAATGTTTTTTTTTTTAAAAACTGCTTTTATTCTAGCCCAAATAAAACAAATCAGACATTCTCCAGAAGAAAAAATATCATAGGAAATTCCTTGCTCTGTTAAACATCATTTGGGAAATATCTGAAAAAGATTCACCGGAGGGCGAATAGTTTTGACTTCCAACTGTACATCCACCGCTTCTCCGCATTATGCTAAACTATTAACATATGAAAAAGGCTAATGATCACAGGTGGCTCCCTCTCTGTTGAGAGAGTTTCCTGTGCTCTGCTTCTGTGCAGATATTGATGGAGGCGTCAGTGAATCTCCCTCCCGCAGGTGCTGGAGCGCTTGGTGGAGGTGGCTGCTGTCTCAGCAGTGCTTCAGGTGGATAGTGTTGCAGTCTGCCTCGATATCTGACGCTCCGCAGGGAAAGAGACAGAAAATGCGAGGAGGGCTACAGAGAGGACAGATGGTGAAGACTTGGGCACGCCGAGCTGATTCAGGAGTTTTATTAGGCACTTTGAGACGATATCAATGCAGCAGAGTTTGCACGCATTAATATTCACGCATGCGTTTGTGTGTAGCGCTCCTCGTAATTCAATATCTCCTTGATTGAATTATGCGGTCTGATTACTAATGTTCTCCAAAAATGTCATGTTCATAATTTTGACAAATGGTCCTGCGGTCTGAATGTCTCATCAGCACATTTTTGAGTGTTTGTTAATAACACAGTTTTTATTTTTTGGAAAGGCTATTTTTTATGATTATGATTTTGGGAGGGTCATTGCTTTTTATTATAGGATGAAAGTTATTCGTGCATAAACTTCTTAACAAAGTTACTGGTAAACATCTCTCAAGTCTATCTGCTTTTTGGATAATATACATGGTTCACATTTTTACTACTAAAATTCCAGGTCTTTTCCAAAAGTAAACATACATCACCTAATGTTTCATGTAATGTCCATGTACACGTGGCAAATAAGAAAAAAAACACGTTCAAATTGATCACAGCATATCCAAAAATGTGACAATCTATGTAGCTGTTTATTTTAACATCTACAAAATCGTTTTTAGAAAGTATCTTGGTGTCTGTGTGGAAATGTTTCAGAAATGTGGGCTTGTGTTGTTGCTTTTTTATATAAGATGAAAGTTATTTGTGCTTAAACTTCTAAACAAAGTTACTGGTAATAAATGTTAAAGTTTATCTTGTTTTTAGATGATATACATGGTTAACAATTTTATTCCAGGAGTTTTCCATTACTTTTCCAAATCTTTCAGGTAAACATTCATGACCTAATGTTTCATGTAATGTCTACATACACATGGTAAATAAGAAAAAAAAAATGCATGTTCAAATTTATCAGAGCATATCCAAAATATGTGACAATCCAGCCTGATTTAAGAGGAAACGTAAATAAACCCAACAATCATTGGGAGATTAGCAAATCGCACGAAATTGTGTGAAAGAGATCGTACGAATTCATACAAATTAGCCACTAAATCAAAAATTTACGAATGAGATTGTGTTGGACAATCAATGGAGTTTATGTTTATTTTTATATCGGTAAAATAGTTTTTAGGAAGTATCTTGCTGTGTCCGAAAATATACTTCTAAAAATACTTCAGAAATGTAGGCTTGTGTCATTGTTTTTTATTTTTTTCATAAGATCCCTTTAAGTACCCCACCAAGAAAAAAAAAAAAATTGGATTGCAAAATCAGTCAAAAATGCATGCCCAAATGTATCACGGCATATCCAAAGATATGTGACAATCTATGTAGTTATGTTTATTTTTATATCCGTAAAACTGCTTTTAGAAAGTATCTTGTTGTCTGTGAAAAACATTAGAGAAATGTTGGCTTGTGTTTTCGTAAGACTTTGTACAAATTAGCTTTTAGCACCCACAGTATCTTGCCCCTGTAGTTAGAGATTGTTTCTGGACACCAAACTTTAAATGTAAATTCAATTATGATGAATGCGCGTGAAAGAAAGGCAAAGCCGAAACTGCAAGTTGTTTTTTTACCCCACACAGAGAACGCCACATGAAGAGACAAAGCGTGCAATGAATTTGAAATTTACCCATTATTATCATCTCAAATATATTCAAGTACACAGATATTTGTTAAACAAATTTCCATGATTTTTCCAAAACATTTAGGGATTATTTGTTTTCCAAAACTTTTCCAGGCCTGAAAAACGCCTTGTCAAAATTTTTCAAAAGTTTTCCAGGAACATATGAACCCTGAATATATACTGCATATTAAAATGTTTGTTTTTATATATTAAAGTACATGCACATAATGAAAACATTTAAACATTTTTACCAAAACAGTACTGATGAAAATAAAGCCTGACTAAAAGGAAGTACATTTTGTTTCTCAAGTCAAAAGATGACCTAGAAAACATTTTTAGCCATAATATGCATTTCTGATGCAAATCTTGTTCCAGGAGGCAGGCAGTTTAATTATGCTGCCTTCTAAGAGGCTTTTTCAGTACCTGACACCATTTGCAAATCAAAAATAGAAAAGTTTTTATGCGATTCTGACATTGAATTACAAGACAAATTGTATTTTGATGAATGTAATATAAACTCCAGAAAATAGACTGTAAAGTGCTAACGTTTTGGAAAAATACCATCACTGTCTGAATGTAAATCACAAAATTATGATTCACAGTGTATGTAAAACTTTTCAGCTACATTGCTTCCGTGTTTTGCAAAGAAGCCAAGGCCAAAGTGAGAAAAATTCAACCCAATATGATCAAAGTCTTACAAAAAAAATAATAATAATTTGCTGTGCAAAAGAACAAAGTAATAGGATTGTTCCAGGTAGAAATATCAATGCCAAAAGTAAACATTGTGAAACCTTTCCATCTGAAGTCTAAACTGTAAAGCTATCTATTATAAATCCTATTGGAGTGTGTTTTAAGATATCATGAAATATTTATTTACATAGCACTTTTTAAATTATTGCATAACAATCAAATTGGGAAAAGTTAAGGTTATTAATTACCATAACTTTATTAGTTACTAATAACTTTAATTAACTAGACTAATAGCTTTTAACAGCCTACGTTATTAGCCTAGGTTACTACACTACCTGACAAAAGTCTTGTCGTCGATCCCAGTAGTTAGAGCAACAAATAATAACTTTAATAATAAATAAACAAATAATAAACTCGAATAACTTTCTAGTTGATCATTTGGAAAAGTGGCAGAAGGTCGATTTTACTGATGAATCATCTGTTGAACTGCATCCCAACCATCACCAATACTGCAGAAGACCTACTGGAACCCAAGATTCTCACAGAAATCAGTCAAGTTTTGAAGGAAAAGTCATGGTTTGGGGATACATTCAGTATTGGGGTGTACGAGAGATCTGCAAAGTGGACGGCAACATCAACAGCCTGAGGTATCAAGACGTTTGTGCTGCCCATTACATTACAAACCACAGGAGAGGGCAGATTCTCAAGCAGGATAGCGCTCCTGCTCATACTTCAGCCTCCACATCAAAGTTCCTGAAAGCAAAGAAGGTCAAGGTGCTCCAGGATTGGCCAGCCCAGTCACCAGATATAAATATTATCGAGCATGTCTCGGGTAAGATGAAGGAGGAGACATTGAAGATGAATCCAAAGAATCTTGATGAATTCTGGGAGTCCTGCAAGAACGCTTTCTTTGCCATTCCAGATGACTTTATTAATAAGTTAATTGAGTCGTTGCAGAGATGTATGGATGCAGTCCTCCAAGCTCATGGGAGTCATACCCAATATTCATTCTGTTTCCACTGCAGCATGACTTTATATTCTATACTGTACATTATTTCTGTTAAGTGACAAGACTTTTGTCTAAGCAAAGTCAGATCTTACTGTCCTAATTAAATACTTAAAAATCAAGGCATGATCATATTTTATTTTGGTAAAATAAACATAATCTAGAGGCCTTTCCCTTTCATATACGCCACTTCTGATAGCAAACGATCAACTAGAAGTTATTATTTGTTGCTCCTCAAACTTTGATAGGTGACTTTTGCCAGGTTGTGTATATAGACATAGTCAACCTGCAGTTATGTAGTATACAGATGATGTCTATGTGTACATGTTTAACGAAGTATATTTGTGCATGTGCATTCATAAACCAACATACCTGCAATACCACGGTGTTGCATTTCATGTGGGTGGCAGAAAAAGGTGCAAGACGATGATGAATGGCCTGCCACTCAAAGACTGACACATGATGAGGCACCAACTCTAGGAAAAAAGAAAAATCAGAAAAGATGCATTGGGGATCTTAGCTTTCATAAACCTGGTCAACGTCTCTTCTTATTCAGCATAAACCGTATCGCTGTTCAGTAATCAAACCTGTCAGCCATTGTGACAGTATGCGGCGCTTCCTCTGAGAACATGGAATCATTTCATGCACGAGGGCACATGGGGATTCTCCAAATTGCTCTGGAAGTGCAAACTTTCTGTTCAAATATTTACCGAGCTGAGAGAAACGGGGGGAGATATCATGGATGGATTTGTGAGCTAGACAACTGGAGGAAAGCGCTGAAGTATAAGACAATTTCTAAACAAGTCATCTCAGACTCTCTTTGGGGATGCACTCAGCTCCCCGTGTCAGCTAGAAATATGAGGAACATCGCCAGCCTCCTGGCCTCAATAAGATGAGAAAGTGGAGTGGAAATGGAGGTAAAAAAAAACAACAACTGTTAGATACATCTGCCGCTAGCGTCGCTTTTCGTAGACTACATCCTGAGAAACTGTAGAGAGAAAGATAAACACGAACACACAACAAAATGGTACTACGGTTGGTAATGCTAACAACTGCTCGATGTTGGGGAATAACCAACCCAGTACTTGTTCCTAGCGATTCACTGTGTATTTTGTGAAGAAATGGTAGAGTTTTGTGTTGTTTTTCAGTTTCGTTGCGTCAGATTGTAAGACTATTATACAAATGATTGAAATCAATGCACCAGAATGCTGCCATCTAAAAAAATAAATTAATAAATACATAAAAATATTGAGAATACTGGAACCCCTGAATGGATCTCAGTCCACTTCTATACATAATCCAGTGGATCACCTGAAATATGGATGCAAAGGCATTCAAACAAACCGAAGACAGGACCTTAATTCACATAGGTCTGTTTACACAAAGCATGATGCGGATAAATATAAATATGATAAATATATTTGTGTACACACACACACTGTTAAAAATGCAGGGCTCCACACTATTCCTTCATGTCATCCCAATGCAAATCAATTAATTTGTTAATAGTTTTTGCAAATTTAAGTGGATTGAACATAAAACAATTAAGTTGTTCCCAAAAAATCTTGAGAGTTGAGTTGTTTCAACTCATTTTTTTACAACAAGGAGTTTAAACAAGCAGCAAAAGTAAGTTTTTGAGTGCAGACGAACGAAAATGATCTGTTTAATTTTAGATTATGCTTTTAATTTGGCATTATCACTAAGCCAGTGTGCTACTACTGCATCTGAACACTATTGCGCTAGTGACGTGTAATCAATATACAGTACACGTAATCAAAGAGTCAATTTAGCAACTCTACTCAGTTCCCCAGCATATTCAAAGAAGGAAACACAAAGACACTGAAACTAGTAGTGGATTATTGCGGAACATTTATTTTTATACTACCATAACTTTCAAAACTTGTATATTTTTGCATTATTTCCCATGGATATAATTCAATTCATCTTTATTTGTATAGCGCTTTTACAATTAGATTAATTAATTAATTAATTTCTACAATTAGAAATTAGATTATATCAAAGCAGCTTCACATGCATTATAAAAAATTGAAACAGTATCAGTCCAGTTTTCAGTGTTGAAGTTCAGTTAAGTTCAATTCAGGGTGGTTTAATATTCACTGCTGAGAGTCCAAACACTGAAGATTAATCCATCGATGCGCAGCTCTACAAGTCCCGAACCATGCAAGCCAGTGGCGACAGCGGCGAGGAAAAAATTTCACCAATTGGCGGAAGTGAAGAATTAAAAAACCTCGAGAGAAACCAGGCTCAGTTGGGCACGACCATTTCTCCTATGGCCAGACGTCTTGTGCAGAGCTGCAGTCTAGGTGCCGGGGCTGGAGAACGCTGGACGTCCATCACGGAGAGACCACAGGATTCACCGGCTGGTGAACAGGCTGGTCCTTCGGAAACAAAGCAAGGACTCGTCTGTCACTGGGGTCTTACAGGGATCGGTTTTATGCTCTCCACTCCTCCATGACCACCACAGCAGCTGCCCAGGATACGGCCTGGTCCAGGATTATGGAAACCTCGGGAATAAATAATCAATTGTTTCCACGATAGTCATTATCTTTAAATAATCTTTAAAGAGGGTTTAACATCAAGCAGTGTGCTTCTTGACAGTGTTGTCTGTATTGTTAAACTGTGCCAGCCCTTTAATTTAATAGTATTCTGATGGGCTGTCAGAGTTTTATCATTCATTCGATAGGAAAACTCACTCGGAAAGTGATCCTAATTATATATAGTTCCTCGGTATCTTCATCGTTGAACTTGTGGTGAACTACGCTAATCTTTAACACTGTGAACAACTTGTAGAACTATATCTTTATTGTAGGGTGGCATGAAGGTTGCTGATTCGAGTGTCACCTGGGCCAGATGGCATCTCTGTGTGGAGTCTCCATGTTCTCTCCGTGTTGCTGTGGGTTTCCTCTGGGTGCTCTGGTTTTCCCCACAATTTAAAGACATGTGAGAGGTGAATTGGGTAAACTAAATTGGCCTTAGTGTGCGAGAGTGAACGTAAGAGTGTGTGGGTGTTTTCCAGTACTGGGTTGTGGCTGGAAGGGCATCTGCTGCGTAAAATATATGCTGGGTTAGTGGACGCTGTGGTGACCTCTGATAAATAAGGGACTAAGCCGAAGGAAAACTAATGAATATCTGTATTGTTATCTTCATAGTCATCGTACCAAACAAATTAGCTTACCCACACCAAAGACCTACATCATAAATACTAATGAAAGCCTGTAAGTTGCATTGCATGATTCATTTAATTCTCTCTATATCCTACCATGCCATAAATATTGCATCTGAAAAGGAAACTCCAACAAATGCATATGCAATAAAGACCAGATTTTAAGCACTACTTTAGAGATATTCTGCACATCCAAAGTAGATCCTAACAGTGGTTTATTGCTGTAACTATTAGTTACTAACTTTGACCAATACAAACAGAGCTAGAAAAATGTGAGAACACAATTTGCAAACTTTATTTTACACTTAAAACCTATTGTAAAAGTTCTTTGTGGAACCATCAATGCAAATTAAAGACTTGTTATTCTCCAACAGTGTTTTGCAGAGTTAAATTCAAACGTCTGCTATTGTGCATAGAGAATCTATCAGGTCTTTGCTGGAAAAAAAAGCAGCCGGGAAGAAAACACAATAGACTAAAGAGGGTTTTAAATGGAGGAGGACAGCTTTTGTTTGCCGTGTGGCCTGCTTGTTGTTCTTGCGGGTATTGTGCATTCACTGGAAGGGCCGTGCGGAGGTGTTTGAGCGCATTAGAGACCGAATCGATGTTGCGTCTTAAACAACTGCATCATAACATATCAAGGCCTGACCACACAGATGAATTAGCACTTCTAGAAGGAAACCAAACAATAATTCATCACCATTGGTTGTATTGAGGAATGATGGTCTAGAACTGGAAAAATGATAAACGCAAAGAATTAGAGAGAGGGAATATAGCAAAATATTCTGTTAATAAGATGGATAGGAACATTGTAATTTGGAAAAACAGAGATTAAAACACATTTGATGGATGAAACAGAGGAAATCAGATGGCACCGTGGGTGTTAATGTTTGCAGTTTTAAGCAGACAGAGGACAAGTGTGCAGTGAATGTGGACAAGTACTGATGTCGTAAGTCAAGTGGCTTTAAATAATAGCAACTAAACCACACAGCAATGGAGGGAAATGGTGTTAATAGTTTTTCCATTCGACATTAAACTGATTTAATGATACAAGATTAAATGTTTAATTTCAAATTGGTCCGACTTTATATTAAGTGACCTTAACTAATACGTACTTACAGTGAAATAAATAAATTGGTTACACAGTACTTATTGTGTAAATACGTGTTTTTACATTGTACTCATGCTTGATTAAATACTTGCATGTAATTACATCTGTAATTGATTTCAGTAGTTACATTTATAATTACACTGATGACCATCCCTTTAATCTTAAACCACCCTTAAACCTAGCCATACCACTAAACCTGACCCATATCCCAACAGTAGTATTCTGCAATACATTATAAACAAATTGAGTACATTGTTTTCATTTTGTGATGCAAGTACATAGTAGTTAACACTCCTGTCGTGTTCACATCCTGCACCTTACTTTGATGTTCCTGGTCAAAACTGACCGCTCTGTTTTAACTGTTCTTAATTTTTTTAACCACCAAACTTTTATTCAACACTCTTTAGTTGTGAACAACGTCTTAAAGTAATTCTGAATTCTAAATTTATAGAATTAGACGTAAAATACCTGCAGTGAAAATACAAATAGGCACAAAAAATGTATTACAAAATGAATAATATATGACAGAAATCAAAATACTTTGCTTTATTACCAATAGAGAGCTCACCAAAATAACAATTACAGGGACTTTTAATTTAAACTTTAATTCATCTGAATGATTTACCAACCAGCAAAGCACAAACAAAACAGCATTCTGAGTCCTCGAATTTTCATTCAGTCCTTCAATTGGACAACATCATCATACTAATGTAGGGAAAAGTGATTGAGGGTATCACTCAAAATTCAATAAAAGAGGTGATCATCACTTTTATATGTTCACGTGCATAGTGTGGAGGATATCATAAGGCCTCGTGGCAATCTGATGTAAAACACAATGTGTTTTAAGTTGTAAATCGGTCAGATTTGACCCAAACACGACAGGAAGGTTAAGGCCACTTAATATAAAGTAGGACCTAAAGATTTCATGCCATCTTATGGAATTTTTTTTAATAGATCGCATCAGTCAAATCGATTCTCAAGAACATCTATTTTTAACATCAAAATCTAGAGACTTGTACTAAATAATACCATACCATGCCATTGTACTAAATAATACCATACCATGCCATTGTAATACCATATATCAATGTGTATAGGAACAGTTAGCCCAAAAGTGTGCTTTAAAAGTGCACACTTAGCTGATGCTTGATGAAGTAAAAATGTATTTGGTATGCTGCCCTGGGAGAGAGCCTTGAGCTCTGAAGATCCACGAGCCCCGGGCTCCCTCCATTTAGACAGAGAGAGGAGACTAGGCTCAGGTAAGTCTCAAGAGCTCCCTTGCTATTGGATTAGGAAGGAGTGGAGGTGGTAGGCAGGTTTTGTTGAAAAACAAGGATGATAAAGGTAAGGAAGGTGAATTGTTTATATGCATTCGCATGCGTCTGATTGGTTGGTTAGTGACAGATGATGCGAGACATGGTCAATCATAAGCAAGTGATCCTCCCGAAATTAGATTATAAAACTTCACTTAATCACTCTTGAGTTGTTGTTCCTATGACTCATGCTCTTTTTTCTTATTCAAAACAGAAAAAAGAAACATTTTAATAAACCTTCCTAGCATTAAGCATTTTGAATGCATATCCCAAGTATTGAGTGGTATATATACATTATTATTAAATGAAAATCCTGACCTTGTCTGCTTATCTTCTACACAGAGGTGCATGTTCAAGAGACTTTATTAGCATCGGAGTTCACTTTGACTCATCAAGAAAAAAAGCACCAAATGCACACCCTTTCGATTAAGATTAATAAAACATTAAGCACAATGCCCTGAAATCCCCCCTAAAAACTATCAGTGCATTTCCTTCACTGAGTGGAACATCCCCGCACTGAAGCTCTGCTTGTCAGATAACAGTCAGGATGACAGATGAACAAGATAACTTGCTTCAGACACAACCAGTACTGCATGTTTACCTCAGAGAGGACCCTGCATGAATTGCATTTTGTTTTGTATTTACTGTATACCTTGATTTTTCTCATCTTGTGTGCTTGTTTTAAGACGTAATGAAGACGGATGACATAAATACATGTTTTTTTCTGCTGATACATTGGAACAATTGATGTCTAACTGATTTTTTACATTTGATACTGTAACTCTCTGATTAGGGATGGCTTGGTGGCTCAGTGGTTACCACAGCCGCCTCAAAGCAAGAATGTCGCTGGTTGGAGTCCCGGCTGGGGCTAGTTGGCGTTGCTGTGTGGAGTTTATATGTTCTCCCTGTGTTGGCGTGGGTTTCCACCAATAGGTGAATTGGATGAACTAAATTGGCCGTAGTGCATGAGTGTATGTGTGAATGTGAAAGTGAATGGGTGCTTTTCAATACTGGGTTGCGGCTGGAAGGGCATCCACTACATAAAACATGTCACAATAGTTGGCAGTTTATTATATAGTGGCGAACTCTGAAATAAAGACTAATCCAAAGGAAAATTAGTGAATGAATGAACTCTCTGACTAATATGCTTCAATAAAACAGAGTTAACCTAGTCATAGTAGCAAAATAGTAGTAGAAGTTTGGTTTGTTTTTCTCCACATGCTATTGTATACCCCAAAATGGACACAGACGATTATTAGAATTTTTTTTATATATATATAAACTGAATATTTGTTAAATTTTTTATTTCTTTATTTACAACTTGCAGATTTCTACTCACTACCATCATAAAAATAAAAAATGTACAGGAATTTATCCTGTCGTGGTACAAAAACTAATGAATGGCATGACATTACTGTAAAACAGCAATAATATCAGTAAATGATGGCTCAGTTTAAAAATTTTGGGCTGAATTAAGTTCTTTAAAGGAGAGTCAGTCAACTGACAGATGCTGTTAAATATTTCCTTGTCTGAAATGACACATCACCACGAATATGAGCCACAAACGTGGCTGTTTCTGCATCTTATGCGAGGTGTTATTAACCCAGTCATGCGCGTGTGATTAATCACATACAAAAGCGCACAACTAAAATAAGACAACGAGGTCACGCTGGATCCATCGCAGCTCAATGAAGTCATCAAAAATTGGCCAGTAAAGAGGCAGATTAGAGCAATTAGCTGCCCTCTCATTTGTTGTCAGTCTAAAGCACTGTGAATGGATCATAAGTGCCGGTAAAGGGCAAGCCAGATGCCACATGCAATGAAGACTCATTGTGCCTGTGCATCTAACAAAGCACAGATGCTAAATATGAATCATACGTCATCTACGCCTGCACTTCAGATTGAAAGAGATGTTACTTTACTTCAATAATGTAATGCATTTTGGGCTTTGCAATGCACCGACTATTTCTTATTTCTATAACTTCTTCGTCGCAGAATTTAATTAGACGATTGTTTTGAATGCTGATCATTAAGAAGAAAGAAAACTGTTAAGCAACATGCCTTATTTTAGCTGCTGGCCGGTAGATCGATAAGCTAATTGAGTCGCTAGCGCTCCATCACTCTTCCTCTGTTCATCTACTCACGCGTGATCTCATTTCGACTGGCTTCAGCGGTAACAAATTTAACTTCAGTGGATCGGACAAATCAAAGGGTTTTCTCCAGTCCCACGCAGATTCATTCCCAGCACTCCATCTTAATGTCAAACCGTTCCTTAATAAGGCAGAGGATTGCCCTGCTCGATATTTTCCAGATAACAAAACCCCCTTTTTTTCACAGCCTCTTGTCAATTATAAGACCTATTCCCGGAGGGAGCCTTTTTTTTTCAGAGCCTTCCCTTCCTTTCAATCAAGACCTTCATGTTCAAAGGATAATTTACCTCAGCAACTCCGCATCTGTCTGTTTTGTGCCCTCAGACGAAAGGATATTGAGCGAATGTGATTTGTGTTTGTTTCCGTGTTTACAGCTTTCAGAAATGAGCGTGTACATAGGGAAAAACAAAATCGATAAAAAATGTATTACATGTTTTTAAAAATGAAACTAAATGAAGTGAAGACGGCGGACAGGAAAACAAGCTCAACCTTCAGTTCATAGACGTTTAGGTTTTATGCAAAAACAACACTTTTACTGCACTCCACTCAACAAACAGAACAATCAATATGAATATGCACGGCGCAAGACTGTCAATTGGAATCAAGCTTTGACTTAGTGGCCTTTCTCAGCCTATTAGCGGAGGACATCTCAATTTTTTCTTGATATTTTTTTTCCCTCAAGTTCAGTTTGAAAATAAACTACTAGCATACTGCATTCTTGAGTCATGCAATAACTGCGAAGACTGAAATGTAGGCCTACAGTATGTTGCTGAATAGTTGCTGAATACTTTGCTATGTTTTTGCTCTGATAGACTATACTATGATGGATTTAATCATTTTGGTAACACTTTACTTGAAGGGCGATTTATATAATCCTTTACAGTCTTGACATGACACGAGATTTGATGAATGCTTAAGACAACTGTTCTTAAGTGTCATTTTAAATGCAAAAAAGTGCATTCTTTGTTAAGATCACTTGGCATAAAAAAAAACAGCAAAACTGGTCTTACATCTTGACATAATTAAGACAACAAAACCTGTCATAAATCTGTCATAAACATGATTGTCATGGGGCCATTATAATTGTGTCATGAATATGTTTTTAATCACATTTGCAGCGGGCCAAACTGTATTTGTCATTGAAATGTCTCATTAAAAGTGTCATTACATTTTTCAGAGTGTTATTGGTGACCACGTCAAGTAAGCCTCCGCAACTGTGTAGATGGTTGGTGTAGATGTTAATAACGATGATGGGTGGGTTTAGAGTTGGGGAAGGTGTAGACGTTAATAACTGTGATGGTTGGGTTTAGGGTTGGGGATGGTGTAGATGTTAATAACTGTAATGGTTGGGTTTAGGGTTGGGGATGGTGTAGACCAGGGGTGACCAACCCTGCTCCTGGAGATCGACCTTCCTGCTGAGTTCAGCTCCTACCCTGATCAAACACACCTGCCTGTAATTATCTAGTGCTGTTCAGGTCCTAATTAATTGGTTCAGGTGTGTTTAATCAGGGTAGGAGCTGAACTCAGCAGGAAGGTCGATCTCCAGGAGCAGGGTTGAGCACCCCTGGTGTAGACGTTAATAACTGTGAGGGTTGGGATTAGGGTTGGGAAAGGTGTAGATGTTAATACCTGTGATGGTTGGGATTAGGGTTGGGGAAGGTGTAGATGTTAATAATGATGATGGTTGGGTTTAGAGTTGGGGAAGGTGTAGATGTTAATAACTGATGATTGGGTTTAGGGTTGGGGAAGGTGTAGATGTCAATGAGGATGATGGTTGGGTTTAGGATAGGGGAAGATGTAGACATTAATGATGATGATGGTTGGGTTTAGGGTTGGGGTAGGTGTAGACGTTTATAACTGATGGTTGGGTTTAGGGTTGCGGAAGGTGTAGACATTAATAACTGTGATGGTTGAGTTTAAGGTTGTGGTAGGTACAGACGTTAACAACTGATGGTTGGGATTAGGTGTGGAGTAGGTGTAGACATTATTAACTGGTGTACAGCGACATCTTGGCAACAGCATAGTTTTGACATGGCTCCATAACTTTAAGTTATGCCTCTAACATACTACAAGTTACGCCCCTGAGCCCCCTTTATGTTACGCCCCTGTCTTGCAGTCCGCAGCCAGACCCTACTCATTAATCCCATTACATGAAATGAAAATAGTTATATCTTATGCTTATCCTGCCCTATAAAGATTGACCATACACTGATATTTCCCAGGTTTTTCCTGAGTTTCTTCTGGGCATATTTAGTTGTTCTGTGCGACTCGAGAGCGCCCTTTGGCCTTCTGGAGGAGGTTTACTGCTGATCACATGACCGTACTTCCCTCACATGATGTCCAAGACAATTGCAGCATTTGCTAAATCATAAATGTGATTTTATGTCAATATATCATTCAGCCCTAATTTTAAATGCTAATTTAAACCCATAATATTGCTTTGGACCTAAAAATCAACACCTTATCGACTGTATACAAAAAAGAAGTCCACTCGGAATGCTTTAGAAGCTGCATAGCAACTCCCTTCAAAACCCCTTAGTTAATTTCCACTAGCACATAACACTCAGTTTCTTCAGAAAATGAAGTACCAGGACTATATTTGTTGATGCAACGCTCTAGATATTCCTTGCATGCATTATTTTATGCATCACGAAATACGGTAGCTGTTGACATATATAACCGTGCGCCATCCATGTAATTCCAACAGGGCGTAGAGCTTTAACCTCTAGAGACACCCGGACCAACGTTTAAAACTTTTATCTACCCTTTAAAATGGGTCTCCCCTTTCTTGCGCTGATGGAAAGACATGCTAAGAATAGACTTCTTTTAGTGCAAGACTGACACGGAGGCATTAAGTCTTGCCGCAGTGTGTTGGCCATCCAGGGATTCAACATGCCACTCAGCGTGCTCACCACTACAGGCACTTAGCAAGACGCCCAACAGGGGGCCTCGCTGATGGACAGTTCTCCCTATATCTCCGGCAGCCTGTCTAATGCATGCGCCACTTCAACCATGTCCGAACTGCCCATGAAATACACTTTTCATTCCCACACTGCATGCACACTTTAACAGCGGTTTCTCAACTGCGGAGCCAAAAAAGGAAAGAGGTCACGCTTTACAATAAGGTTTCATTAGTTCATGTATTTACTAACATGAACTAATTATGAACAATACTAAGGCCTCATGGTAATGCTTAAGTAAAGTGACATGCAGGGATTTCTGAGCAAGTCAATTTATGCTTATCAATCATATAATCGAATAAGGAATATTGAAATTACGGCCATTTTTTACACTGTACACTTCAGTAGAAATAGGAATTCCCTATGAAATGCTGGTGAAAAAGCGTGCAGAGATTGTTTAAGAGGATTCCCATATTTCTATGTGACACCCGAACCTGAGGTGGGATACTTAAGGATGGTGATATCAGGGGTGCACTGTAGGGCTGGTTAATATTTAACACGTTTCCTTGAGTTATAAGTTGCATTCATTATATTACTCTCATTACTCTTCATTTTTTTGGTGTGTGTGTGTGGAAGCAGGCAATATTTACAGCGCCTCCAGGGTCCAATGAATGTGTGGCAGATCCCTTTGCGGCAACAAATTTATACGGCTTCCTCTCTGTGTATCTTAGAGGCTCAGTGTTGATTATCATCTGTCAGAAAATGCACTGCTGCGTGAAGAGATTTCGCAGGAAGAGCGACCCGGCCTCAAAGAAAATCTCACAAATAAAAAGGAGGCTTCGGAAAAGTACCGACAACAAAAAAATCAGCCTCCTTATTTATTTTTTTTTTTTTACTGTCGCCGAGCAGACACCGGTTCCTGGGTGGCTTTCTATTGATCCTTTGAATCACCGCACAAAAGCTCCTGATTAAAACTGGATGAGAGGAGCCGAGGAGTCTCGCATGGAAACCCGGTCAAACATCCAGTGGGTGGAATAAAAATTGATCTGGCCGTCACTCTTGCACTGACGCCGCGACTGTGGCCGGGTGTCAATCAATGATTTAAATGTGCTAAGGTGCCGATAATCACATGTGTTGGGTGCCAGAGGAGCCAGCGTTGAGGATGTGCTGTGATTGGGTGGAACGGTTGCGTCTCGCTAACCCGTAATTTACTACATGAAATGATCAAGCAGGATTTAAGAGATGTGCATCTAATGACAGACACACATCATATATAAGTATGCAGGGTTCAGATTTAGTGAATGACGCATATTTATTTTGAAATATTTTTTAATATACAGTACACCGAATAAAATTATACATTGGATTTACTCATTTTTTAGGTGTCATTTTGTAATGTAATGTAATGTGTATTTATATAGCGCATTTATTGTGTATGGCCATACACCTAAAGCGCTTCACAATCATGAGGAGGGACTCTCCACTCCACCACCAGTGTGCAGTTTTTTTAAAGAGCAAGCTCCGTGATTGGTCAGCTTGGTAGCACTGATGAGTGTGGGCGGGGCCGTGAGCAACGGGATAGCAGCAAGCCGATTGGAGCGAGTGTTTACAAGTGTGTAGTCCTGTAGCGTAGTGGTCCTCAATTACTAAGTCGTCGAATCAATTGGATCAATGAATCAACTGGTACCGAGAAACCATTAATTATTTCTGTTTTATGTATTATTAGAGATGCACACACTATAAATATAATATGCTGAGGGGGAATCATTATATATGATTCTTTGTAATATTAATATGCCAAAGCTGAGGGGGAATCCTACTCTAAACTGGCATATAGCAGATTTCTGTTACATTTCGCAGGGTTCAGAATAATAGACTGTAGCCTACTCAAGTAAAGACAATTAGATTTTTTTGTAGTTAAGTTTAAATAGTTTTAAATAAACTTGTTTATCAAGTAAAATACAAAGTTTAGGTACACATGATGACTGGGAGATATGTACTTTTTTAATTAAACAAGGTTTCTGCAGTGTATAATTTTTTGTTGTGGTGCCATTTAGGCAATTTTAGTTCTGTTATTTTAAAAAATGTAAAAAGGAATCATGTGTTTTGTGTTCAATTTAATCATAATAAGAATAATAATAATGATGATGATGATAATTATAATAAACGTGATAACCATTTTTTTGAAATCACTATAAAATATTTAATTAAAGTATTGGTATCAGTATCGATATCGACGATACTTGTCTTGAAATACTTGGTATCGGAAACAAAAATATTGGTATCGCCCATCCCTAGACGCTACAGTTATTAAAGCAATAAAGATTTTCAACGTGCTTTCATGCCTCATCATTCCTCCGTCTTTCATCTCTACTTAATATTTCATGAACGTTTATTTATTTAAGCAGCACAACACACAGTCGGGGGTCCGAGAGGTTTTTTTTAATAATAACAGGCTGAATGCAAGTTATAAAAAATAAAATAAATGTTCCAAAGCCTATGCACGAGTGTTTCAAGTGAGTTTTAAAGTATTTTGGAAGCACTGCTAACAAATTACATGGTAACATAGTTCACGCCAGCAGCTCATTACACATTAGGAAACACATTCATTTGCTTTGTGCACAATGGGATGCTTTAAATTGCAGTTGCATGTATTTTTCAACAGATGGCGCGGTGGCATCTATATTCACAGCACGTGGCTCATCCATGGAGAACACATGAAGAAGAGGAGGGGGCTGATCTTATCACAGATAAACGAGATTACAGAGGGTAAGATGAGAGAAAGAAGAATGACTCTTTGCAGATTTCCACTTCACTTTTACATAACCGACACATTCATACTCGCACATCCACAAACACACTTATCCCAGTACCTGGTGCCACAGGACGGGAGCAAAAATCCCTCAAGAAATCGTCACGGTTCACTCTCGTCCCCTAGTGAGCTTCTGTGATCATTTTTTTTTAACTTTGCATAAGGAGATCTAGTGGGATTTGCTGTGGTTGTTTTATTTCTGCAGCTAATTCCTTCTTTCCTCGCATCAACAGAGAATCATCTGGAGAAAACGAATGCTCCAAAATATTGGGAGGGAAGTCATGTGTGCGACTGGAAACTTCCCATCGCACTTGAGCAAACAATCTCTGCCAAACACTAAATTTCATTACGTGTTCAGGGGTTGCTAGCATTCGGGCCCTGCAGTGAAAGTTAGAAACGAAGTCAAATTTAGCTCTGCCTGAGGCGCCAGACTGAAGCTTAGCCATATGGCGCAGAACTTAAACCTTAAAAAGGAAATGTTTTAGACTTTAGAGGCATTCAGATTTTTTTTTTATTTGGATTATGCAATTTTCCTATTGGCGTCTTCTTATAGATACTGTTAAAGTTCCTTATACAAACAATGTATTTTGTATTTATTTTATAGTTCAAGGTACTGTATGCATCTATTTTTGATATTTAGTTTTTTTTTTTTAATTAAAAGATATTATATTTGATATTTAAAGAGATCTCACTATTTACTCTTCCTCGATGCTTTAAGAGTTCCTTTCTAATGTTGAAAAAAGAAGATATTTTGAAGAATGCTGAAAACCTGCACTGTGAAAAATGCAAGACTTCACACAATTCATTCATGTTAAACTAACATAAATCGATTGAGTTCATTCATTCATTCATTTTCGGTTTAGTCTCTTTATGAATCCAGCATATGTTTTACGCAGCGGATGCCCTTCCAGCCACATCCCAGCATTGGGAAACACCCATACACTCTTGCAAAAGTCTCGGTTTTGGGTGCATGTTTGAACAGACATTTACACATAATTAATAATAACATCTAAAGATGTCTATCTTGGTGGGTTTTTTTTTTCTAACACAACTAATTTGTCCTAAATGAGCATAAAAAGTTAGAAAAGCAATAGAATGCTTTCGTTATAATATTTTTATAATGCATTTTAAAGTGACACCTCTGTTATTTAATGTCACAATCGTAAAAAATTCATAATAAACGAGATTTATTTGTTGCTCTTTAATCAAAATAGGTAAGTTATAAAGTGAAGAAAAGATTAATGAGCTCTGATAATTCTATTTCTTTATTAATATCTGAACAAATTTCAGGGGTATGTTGACAGTTATGCATTAGTGACAATCTCCCCCCCCCTTCGGCATAAACAGCCCTGAGTGAGAAGCAGCCATACGCCATTACAGCTCTGAATCTACCACCATGCTGATATACAGGCATTTGTAGCTCCGCCCTCTTTTGAAAAGGCACAATCTCATTTGAATTTAAAGTGACAGCCACCAAAGCGGCACAATTTGGATCAGAGCCTAAAAGATTCAAAGAGTTAAAACATTATCTGTGTGGTATTTGGAGCTGAAACTTCACATACACACTCTAGAGACATCAGAAACTTATTTTACCTCTTAAAAAAGGGACATAATAGGTCCCTTTAAAACAGAAAACACACCCAGAATTCAAGTGTAGTGATCTATGTGGGCAGAACTACTTGTTGCAAGGGAGATTTCAGGATCTGCAGTATTTGATTACATGCAATAACAATAAAACGGCCCATTTAAGATGAATTCCCAATATTTGTTTAGCTTCTTTATGGGAGAATGCCCATCTGATGCGAGAGGCACTTTATCGGGCACAACGACACGCAGACTTGCACTGAACGACTAAACGCTCATTATCCTGGTGCGCCACATCATCAGCTCGACAACACTTAAGCACCTGCTTCCCCTTTTGTGAATCTGCCTGTTGGTGTGAAGGTAAAACGTGGCATTACATAATGCATGGAGCTGCGCTAGAGCATGAAGGGGTCCCATGGAGATCTCGGCATGGTTTGCATAAAGGGCAAGAGTGGAAGGGGGCTGTCAGGGATTGTGTGAACTGTGATAGTTGACTTTTAAGGGAATATAGCAAGGAAGCCAGGCCTGTCCGGCTCCTATTCTCAATGCATAATTACAGTTGTCTGTTTCAGTGTTGCCAGCTTTTCTCAATAAAAAAGGCGGTAAGCTTTGCTAGAAATGTCGCTAAATGTTGCTAGATTACGTCATGTGTAAATTTGCATAATGCTGATGTCATTACACCCAACTGTTTCTGTTTAATAACTTATAGTTGGTGAAGGGGTATTTATTTTTGCACTACGCTTTATATATTCATGTCAAATTAATTAAATTCATTGTTTGAACACAGTATATCAGATGTGTAGTGAATTTGCAGAAATCTCAGACAAGTCCTGAAACTGTTACTAAAAGCTCTGTGATTGTGAACAAGAAATGAATGAACGGTCAAATCAAATTGTTAAATTTACAAAAAGCAGATAGGTTTGACTGTACAAGGGAAATACCTCACACTCGCGGTGCTAAACATTTGCCGTCGGTACGCAGAGGAATGATCTGCTCTCAGGCTGCAGGTGGGAGAGACCGCTGTGTGAGGACTGTCAGTGCTCTGAGGCAGGGGAGGGGCTGACGGGATCACAAGCAGCTCGTTGAAAAGAGCAGGAACGGTACAGTACGAACACATGAGAGTCTATAAATCTCTAAAACGTTGTTAGATTTGTTGCTTTTTTTAAAAATGTGTCACTAGGAGGTCTGAAAAGTTGCTGAATATAATGACAAATATGCTAAGTTGGCAACACTGGTGAGTCTGCGAGTGCTGGTTCATACAGTTAAAGTCAAAATTATTAGCTCTCCTGTGATTGTTTTTTGTTTTCTTTTTTATTATTTCCCAAAGGATGTTTAATAGAGCAAGGGATTTTTCACAGCATTTCCTATATTATCTTTTTCTTCTGAAGAAAGTCTGATTTCCGTTTTGAAAGAATTATTTCTGCTACAATTAATGCAGTTTTAATATTCAAATATTCAAATATTCGAATATTATTATTATTTGTTATTTTTTTTATTATTATTAGTTTTTTTATTAGCTCCCTTAAGCAAATTTTTTCTGTCTACAGAACAAACCATTGTTATACAATGTTTTGGCCTAACTTGCCTAATTAACCTAGCTAAGCCTTTAAATTTCTCTTTAAGCTGTATATTAGTGTCACGATCACCAACAATCTAACCACTATAGATCACTGGAGAACATTCATATTCACACGACTACAATCCTGCCTCTATATGAACTACAAGTCCATCGATGCCAGTGGTGTAGTGGTTAGTGTGCCGACACATGCACTCTTGTGCTCACGGCGACCCGAGTTCGATTCTGCCTCACGGTCCTTTGCCAATCCTTCCCCTCTCTCTGCTCCCCATGCTTTTCTGTCGATTCTCTCTGTCCTACCTAATAAAGGAGAAAACCCCGAAAAAATAATAAAAATAAATAAATAAAAACTACAAGTCCTGTCATGCAACACACACACACACCTGCTCCAAGTCTCCAGTGATTACACTCCCACAGCTGATGCTGCTCATGGACTGATTACACACACATATAGACATATGCTGCATCCCAATCCGCATACTATCCATCCTAAATAGTATTTGAAAATAGAATTAGTATGTTCGAAATCGTAGTATGTTGAGGAGAGTATGCCAAAAATTCCCGGATGGTTTACTATGTAGAAGCGCCTAAACTTTAACCGCTGATATTGCCAACAGTACATTGCACGTTGGACATGAATTCGATTAGGACTACAAAACGCGGGTGGAAGTATAAATAAACTACAAACATGATGGACGAGCGAGACCAACCGTCAAGCAGAGAGGCTTCGGTAAAGATGTTTGTATGACTGTTAGTTAATATCTAGCCCACTGGAGAATATTTAAATGGTGTTGTCTGTGTTATATTTCATCAGCAACAACTATACTGAACTTATACAAAGACGTGTTTGGACATTAACGTCTGAATGCAGAGTTATCCAAACACCGGAGGAGATTTCTCTGCATGAAAGACTCGTGAATGGGAGATTATCCTGCTGCTGCTGCTGCTTTTCCAATAAGGTAGGAAATTAAATACGACAGAAACGTGGATGATTGACATGCTCTTAACTAAGCAACACAACGATCTGTTAACGAGGTAGTAGTGTATCCCAAAGCTTGCATACTCTTCTGTTACACTCTCAAAATTATATATTTCTCCTCCACAAAAAAAGTACATACTTTTAGGACATAGTACATATAAGTATGTGAATTGGGACGCAGCAATATAGACATATAGACGAAAGCGTTTCCTGGTATAGTTTCCACATGTTCCGACCATTGCTTTGTTTTATCGTTTACCCTGTCTGCCACCTGTACTGATCATCTACCTGACGACACCTCCGGATTGCACCTGTTATTGATCATTGGCTGTCTGACTACATTTCTGAATAAAACCAGCATAAGGATCCTCACTCCGTTGTCCCTCTTCTCTCCTCCTGTGGTTGCAATTAGTATCTTGAAAATATCTAGTCAGATATTATGTGCTGTCATCATGGCAAAGATAAAAGAAATTAGTTATTAAAACTATTATATTTAGAAAAATGTGTTGAAAAAATAATTTCGTTAAACAGAAATTGTGGAAAAATATACAGGGGGGCTGATAATTCAGGAGGGCTAATAATGCTGGCTTCAACTGTATGTGCGCACATACTATTCACAGTATTATATTCTGTTCCAATCATCTTGGAATTATCATATTTATGAGTTGCACATAAACACCACCACAATTTTGGTAATTACCAGCGGGAAATCATATTTGCGTCCTTGACTTTTTTTTCCTAGAGTTTATGATGCCAATTAGAAAGTCATGCCAAAGCTACTTCTTATTAATCATAATAGAGCATAATTGAGAATGCTGACTTTCTAGTTTAATTTGTGCACAATTTGATTACTATTAATGTAGAATAGCTATGGAGCTCGCCAGAAGATTAACTGATATGCTAAACACTCAGGGGATAGGCTTGAGCAACAATGTCCTCATGTTATCTATGGTAAATAAATAAATAAAAACACAATCTAAATTCATGCATACTGAGATCTTATGAAGATTAAATGCTTTTCTTAAATCTACAACCAATTCATTAGCTTCAACATTTTCTTCTTACAGTTTGTGCGAGAGCAGGAATGCAATCATATTTAGTGTGTTTTTCCATGTCCCAAAGATCAAGTTAGCTGAACTCTTGACCTGTGAATTCATTAACTCGCCGCCCTCTTGACTTAATATAAAGAATACATTTTAAAACCTACATGGCTTACAATGTTGCAGGCAAGGGGATTGATACATTTTAACACACACAAAAGTTAGGTTTACTTGTTATAACATTTACATGTAGATTTATTCAGATGCCAGATGCTTTTATCCAAAGCAACTTATAAATGAAGACAATAAAAGTAATCCAAGCAACAAAAGATCTACGTGTAAGTATCTGACTATTCCCAGTTAGCCTAAAGCAGTACAGTTTATACTGTACACACACACTTAAATACTTAAATCCATTACTAATAAATGCAGAGAATTTTACAATTTTAAAACGGCATCTCAATTTTTTCTTCCATTGCTGTAAATAGGGTAGAAAATAGAAAATATACATCGTTAAAATCAGAAAACTGGTGAAATGTACTTATTTAAAATAAAAAATAAAAAATAAACTGAAAATATAATGCAAAGACCCCGTTATTTCTATTTAAAATAATCAACTTTGAATGTAAATCTGCATTTTTACGTTTTTCAAACTACTTCATTCTCTATTTATGATTTATATAGTTGTCCTCATTGAGGCCAAACAATTAAAACTACCTCAAAATGCTGGAAACACCAGGTAAACACACTTATATGCAACATAGGCTCATTGGGAATATGTGCCAGGACAACATTTTTGAGAACCGAGAAATATATGCTCGCGGATACATATAGCCGCTTTTTTATGTGTGAATCAAATGCTTTGGGGTGGTAATGCTGACTACTCACTGACTACTGTATGGACCACATACAAACTTGTTGCATCTTTCCAAAAAAATACTACGGTTGTATTAGATCACAAGGGGGCTTCTACTAAATACTGAGCAAAGAGTCTGAATACTTGTCCCATGTGATATTTCAGTTTTTTTAAATAAATCTGCAAAAAAATGTCAACAATTCTGTGTTTTTCTGTCAATATGGTGTGCTGTGTGTACATTAATGAGGAAAAAATGAGCTTAAATGATGTTAGCAAATGGCTGCAGTATAAAAAAAAAAGAGTGAAAAAATTAAGGGGGTCTGAATATTTTTCATTCCCACTGTTTAAGAAACATGCCCTAGTAACTTTCATACCTCTAATACCTTTTGTGGACTTGTGGAAAACAAAAACAGCAAAAAGATGTAGGTACAAATTTATTGGTTCCCTAAAACGTAGCCCTGGGCACATATTCCCACTGAGCCTGGGTTGTAAATATGGTATATATGCACAGCTTCAACCAAGAGCTGAAAGTGTCATGTGGAACTCGAATTAATTTGACTAAACCCCCCCACACAGAGCATGCTGACCAGGCAGGATAGCTGCACAGAACACTTTGTCCATCTCAGTCAAAGGTCAGTCTTGATACACAGACACCCCGTCATGTGGATGATTCACAGAGGAAGACACTGCTGACTTCATCCCCTCTGGAAGACCCACACACACACACACACACACACACACACACATACCTCATTATAAGTGAACTCAACTGTCTGTCTGTGTGCTACTAACAAACTTCAAACAGATTAGCTCAGAGTGTGTGAAAGAGAGGAGTAAATAAAAGAGGATCAGCTCTCATTACTTTGAAACGTCTCGTCGTGTATCTTGAGGTGAGAGTGTGTGTGGTGCGCAGACGGTACACAAGGTCGACTGTGTGAACTTTCACCTCTTCTTCAATGAAAAAAACATCAAGCCAATTCTAGGAAAAGACTTTAATATTCTTTTTTATTGTAGCTTGGGTGATTTAATGCACTTCAGTTGTATTGAAGTATCAGTCCTGTGTCAAGTGCTGCTTTTTAAAATTGCACCGGGAAGAAATAAAATGGGCGAAACTGAGAAAATTGTTGACATGCAGTGCAAGTACTAAATGAAAGTAAATAGGCTGGATCACTTGAGTTTGATGACAAAGGCGTTCCCTATTGAGTGCTGATTGCAAATCTGAATTTTGAGATCTCTACATGAGATCGTTTCTTTTAAAATATCTCAGAACGTCAGAAAGAAATGTCACTCACAACCAATTTCAGTTAAATGTGGACATATTGTACCAGTAAACATCAAGGTTCTCTCTCAAAATTGTTTTTAAAGGTCCCATGAAATTAAAATAAAGTTTATTAGATGTAAGTATCAGTATTATTCAGTTTTAGGATATCTATAAGCTAGGGTGCTCCAAACAGAGACAAACTTCACATTAAAAATATATAAAACTGATATACACATGTAAAGCTTGTAGTTTGTCACTTCCGTCCAAATGGATCAATGCTTTTATTCACATCATCTCACACTATAGTTTCTCCACACATCATAACCAATAAAATGCTCTCTAATATCTGACATGTCCTGCCCCCTTCAAGACGCTTGTCATTTGATGCTCTTGGGCTCAACCACTCTCACTTGCATAGCTGTGACAAAACAATACACTATTGGCTGTATTTAAAAAAAAAAATGGGAGGAGCTACACTATGTCCCAGACTATGTGTTTCGGTTGAGATTTTGGCAAACATTGAATAAAAATGTATACTTCTGCCCTTGTGCAATGTATGAATGTGCACTTCAAGGAACCAAAGAGATTAGCTAAAAAAATTAGGGGTTGACCAAATATTTTCTGTTTTTTTCTAAGGAGGAAAAAAAAATCTACATACAATAAAACAATAAATATTAAGTTTGTTTTTTTGCATTATTGTTATGGCATTAACCATCATAATGTGTTTAAAACTTGTTTAGTAATTTCCCACTTATTAGCTTTGGATCTCCATGTGTTGCAATAACATTACTACCCTGTAACAAATCTGTAAATTAGCAGTCTTTTAATTCATTTAATCTTTAAAGGGCACCAAATTTACCCCCTTTTCAAGATTTAAGAAAAGTCTTTTGTGTCTCTAGAATGCATCTGAAAAGTTTTATTATTTATTATAGCTTTCTGAATACTTGAATTTTCAGTTTTTGTAGCCTGTGCCTATAATGCAAATGAGCTAGTTCTCCCCGCCTATTGTTCCAACGTACCTGTCAGAGTGTGTCCTCATCTCCTGCTGCGTCAGATAAACAACACAGTGACAGACATGAAGGAAGCAGATCTCACATACTATTTGTGAGAAATACTAAGAACTTTCCCATTGATTATTTGATGTATTTGTTGTGGAGTTAATTCAAGCCTTTCTGCAATGATGAGTCACACACACAATTTCGTTACAAAGTTCACGCACAGACATAAAAACAAAATGTGACAGGATACACGTTAATATCAAGCGCTGTATGGATATCTGTTATGCCAAATGTACAAAATAAACCTTATTTAACGTCCACAAACCGGGATTGAAGCCTCTTCTTTTATAATTGTACTAACATGCCGCTGTGGTGATGAATTACATAGCGATATTACCGTCTTTAACTTATTTTACTGCAAAAATTCACTGTTTAAAAAACATTATGTTGTCAAAGTTGTAAAACTCACATTCATATTTGATGATCACAGAGAGCTGAACAGATCCTTTAATACCAGTAGCTTTGCGCACGTCTTGTCTTGTTGATATATTTATACGCATCACTACAGAGACAAGTTAATACGTGGCTGTAAATTATTTCGGAGCGCAGAGAAAGCCGCACTCCTACATCATGGGAGGGATTTAGATGATATTTAAACATCAGGAAATTTAGAAAAGGGACTTACTGTGTTTGTATCCCTCCAATATGACAGAGAACACACTATACCTGCATACATTTCTGTCCAAACAACTTACAAAAGACTAGCCTGAAAAATGTTTAAACTAAATAAATGAATTCCTGCTCCAATGGTTTATCTAAAGGCATCACAGATTAGGTGTCTTTGTCTGAAAAAAGCATTAGAATGTTTTGTTCCATAACTAAAAACTGCAGACGTACCGAGGTGTTACAAGGTTTAAGAAGGTAAATGGGTCATGTTTAATTTGACGTTGAGCTTGGCTATTCAGCTTCATAACTGTCTAGACAAACCAGCTGGGGTCTTGTTTGTGATTTTTCCTTCCTACAGGACTGCAGGAAACACAGAACAGCTTCATTCAGCAGGTTACTTACACTTTTATGTGTGCACCTCTGTGTCCGATGACTCTGAAAACCCTTAGGCCAATGCAACGAAGAGAGAACGAAAGACAATGGAGACAGGACGATGGCGGTATTAAAAGTCCCTCGTGGTCATATTGATGATGGCAAAGTTCTCTTGCCCACCATTAGTGCTGCTTTTTGCCTCTTGAAGAGCCATGGTGCCCCTACCCCAGCATGCACCTGGCAGGCAGGGAGCAGGTAAGTGCAGAGGACAGATCTGTTAAATTGAAAGCAGAAACAGCAGTCAGACAGCATGAGTGCTTTCCGCTGTAAACCTGGAGTGATGGCAAGCGGAAAAAAGTACTGTCTTGAAACTACCTGCTCAACCAGATCCAATCCCAGTGAAACGTCCTCGTTTCAAAAGCAGCAGATGCATCTGTAGACGGGAACGAGACAAGACTCATTAGGCTATCGTGGCGACTCAAAATCATTCTATTTCAATGTGTTTTTGAGGCTTTTGTCTTTATCAATTGTTTAAAAGCTTGTTTGAATCAGTGGTATAACAGGAGAGTACACTTTAGGAGCCCTCAATAGCCCTGTTCTTATAGAGAAAAGCATGAATTCACTAATGCATTTGGTTATATGAAATGACAAGGGTATCTGATGGAGAGATCTGGTACTCTTTTTTTTCCCAGCATGGCACATTTTGTAAAATAAAAAATGCTGTCCATGTTTTATTTAAATCAGCCTACTATATTGTTTAAAACCCTGTCTGGGTTGCTGTGTGTAGAATAAATACATTGTTTACAAAGTTGAAACAGTGTCAACTTCTTTTAATAAGTAACAAACACATGCTTGACTCGTTGATCATATAATTTTACTGAAATACACCTACATATTTGACTTGATTTTATTTGTTGATCAGGTTATTCATTGTTTCTCTAAAGCATTTCAATGAACTACAAACATTGCCATTATATACAGTACAGTATATAAAAAGTATAATTGAAGGGCAGCACAGTTCTGTAAACATTTTCATTGAATTAGCCATAATCCGATAATGTGGCAACAGTTCAACGTCTTACTAATCTTAGCACAACACGTCAAACCTTGAGGCAGATGGGCTACAGCAACAGAAGACCACACTTTATTAAGTACACCATACTAGTACCGGGTTGGACCCCCTTTTGCCTTCAGAACTGCCTTACTCCTTCGCGGCACAGATTCAATAATGTACTGGAAAATCTCTCAGAGATTTAGGTCCATGTTGACATGATAGCATCACACAGTTGCTGAAGATTTGTTGGCTACACATCCATGATGCGAATCTCCAGGTCTGGTGACTGTGGAGGCCATTTGAGGACAATGAACTCATTGTCACGTTCAAGAAACCAGTCTGAGATGATTCGCACTTTATGACATGGCGCGTTATCCTGTTGGAAGTAGCCATCAGACATGGTCAGCAACAATACTCAGGTAGAATGTGGTGTTGACACGATGCTCAATTGGTACTAATGGGCCCAAAGTGTGCCAAGATAATATCCCCCACAACATTACACCACCACCACCAGCCTGAACCACTGATACAAGGCAGGATGGATCCATGTTTTTATGTTGTTGAAGCCAAATTCTGACCCGACCATCCCAATGTTGCATTAGAAATGGAGACTCATCAGACCAGGCAACGTTTCTCCAATCTTCTATTGTCCAGTGTTGGTGAGCCTGTCTGAATTGTAGCCTCAGTTTCCTGTTTTTAGCTGACAGGAGCGGCACCCGGTGTGGTCTTCTGCTGCTGTAGCCCATCCGCCTCAAGGTCCAACATGTTGCCTATTCAGAGATGCTCTTCTGCAGACCTTGGTTGTAACGAGAGGATATTGGAGTCACTGTTGTCTTTCTATCAGCTGGAACCAGTCTGGCCATTCTCCTCTGACATCAATAAGGCATCTGCGCCCACAGAACTGCCGCTCACTGGATATTTCTTCGTTTTCAGACCATTCTCTGTAAACCCTAGAGATGGTTGTGCGTGAAAATCCCAGTAGATCAGCATTTTCTGAAATACTCAGAACAGCCCGTCTGACATCAACAACCATGCCATGCTCAAAGTCATTTAAATCACCTTTCTTCCCCATTCTGATGTTCAGTTTGAACTGCAGCAGATTGTCCAGATCATGTCTACATGCCTAAATGCATTGAGTTGCTGCCATGTGATTGGCTGATTAGAAATTTGTGTTAGCAAGCAGTTGGATAGGTGTACCTAATAAAGTGACCAGTGAGTGTAAATATGCTTTGAATAAAAGACACAGTTTCACTATTTATAAGTCTATAAGCAGGGTATAAATAGTGTACTGATTTTGCTCTCTTCCTAACAGATTTTTACAAGATTCCCTCTGATCCGGAAAGCAAGGAAACTTCTTCCCAATCTTGAAACAAACTTCAGTTCTCCTTTGCTCATGTGTAGCGATGCGTTTGTTGACAGAGTTCCATCTGTCATTATTAAGGGGGAAGCAAGAACTGCCCAAGCGTCATCCTTCATCCGCAGGTAGAGAAGAAGTGGTGGAATCAGAGCGTTTCAGATCCCAATTCACAGCCGGAGAAACAAGACCACGTCAACTTCGTTAAGCACAACGGAAATTAATTGGCCTGTCATACTCCATGCTCACCAGTTAGCATTAGCCAGCAATGTGGTCACGCATGCTCATCTTGTGTATGGTATTCACTGACAGATTAATCGACAAGACGACCCAGTGCTGCGTGGAGTCATTTGTCAGATGTCTGTGCTGATCTTTTGCTCATCTAATGCAAGGTGATGTCTCGAGGGTGATTATGCTTTAATTTTTTATGCCCTCATCATATGTGAAAGTGAAATTATGTATAATTAAACTCGGTCAGTTTAATATTTGATTTCAAGAGTTCACACTTAGCTGATGATTGATAATAAAAGCGTATTTGGCATGCTGTCCCAGGAGAGAGCGCAGAATATCCTCGAGCCCGGGGCTCCCTCCCGTTTAAAGGGCAAGAGGAGAGTTTCAGCTCAGGTAAGTCTCGAGAACTCCCCCCGCTTGTGAACGTGCTGAGATATATCTGACTAGAGTTGCCTTAAGATGCTATTTAAAAAGTAGTCAATTACTTATGTAGTATGTTTTTGAATGGTGGGAGGAAACCGGAGAACCCGGGGAAAACCCACGCAAACACAGAGAAAACGTGTAAACTCCACACAGAAACGTTGACTGGCTCAGGGAGAGGCCGAACCAGTGGCGTTCTTGCTGTGAGGCAACAGTGCTAACCACTGGGCCACCGTGCCGCCCTATCAGAGAAGGGGAGGAGTTGGGGTGGAAGGGGCGATGACTGGAGTAGAAAGCTCTGGTAATTTATAGTGTGTCAGGATTCGTCTGATTGGTGCAATTTGCGGAGCTGATGTGGCACCAGCTTTGTTCAGTCATAAGCACGTGATCCTCTCGAAATTAGTTTATAAATAAACCCCACTTAATGTATTGAGTGGATGCTCGGTACGTAAAAAAACTTTGATTAAAGGTGTTTCTTTATTTTTCATTTGCTCTTAACAAATTGTGTTTTCATGGGAATATTTTAACTTCTGTCATCGACATCACTTGCATGCTGTTAAGGGCTTTGTAAAATTCCATTAACAAGCAAAAGCCAGAAAAAACTGGAGAAAAGGAACAGAGAAAACAATACATCAGTACTTTTCAGTAATGATGAAACGAGATATTCGAGGTTTTGAAGTTTGAAGAATATTTATTTATATATAGTTTAATATGATGCCCAAAGTTTTTAAAATGGTTATAGTTCTTATAAAACAATAAAAGAAAAGTCCATCTTAGTCTGTCTGAATTCAGGTTTAAGTCCCCACTGATATATAAAAACAAGTACACACACGCACCCACAATAATACTTCTAAATATATGGTGTTCAAAAGATAGAGCACAACAGGAATGACCCCTGCGGTGCCGAGGTATCACAGGTAGCGCTGATCCAAACAGTCACTCTAAACTGCGGTTTTATACGATGGGAAATTTCTGGACTGTAGTTAATGGATTCTGGCCATATGCTGTTGTGATTCAATAACACTAAAGTTCCATATGCTCGCCCACTTTAACAGTGTGCTCATAAAACAACAAATTTCTTCCAAGCCAGCCGCTATTCAGCACAATATTAACTTTCTGTTAAATTGCTGAAACGGAGCAGACAAGAATGGACAGGTACCTTCAGAAGCACATTAAACTTTGCTTTTCTTTTTTAAGTATGCATTTTGTAAAGGATTAAAGCCACCTGTAGCTACTCGGCTGGAAAAGAAACAGACAAGCTGTATGTAACTCTGTATGCAATTAAACACAGATAAGCATTTCCCCTTGGGGGAGCGGGAGATAAGAGAGGAGGACAGGTGGAGAGGAGGAGAGAAGAGAAAAACTAAAAAAAGAAAGAAAGAAAATGGGGTGGAAAGAGCTGGAGATGAAAAGTTTGAATGCTGACAAGCCTTGAAGTTTAAAGTGGTTTTAAGGTCATAATGCTCTTATAGCTTATTTTTAAGTTTGAAATTGACCAATAATCATGCAATTCATGAAAATCTCCCATCGGGGATGGAGTGTTTTATTTTATATTTAACTATAACTGCTGTGATGTTTGACAGGTTGATATGGAGTCAGGTCAGTCTCAAAAATAACACACTTAAAAAAGAAAACTCATACATCCACAGCACAATTCACATGTACAAACTCCAATTCGTAAATTCAAAACAAAAAATCCTTCGAAGGATGCAGACATCAAAAAGGTGAGTCCTTCGAAGTCCACACATGCCAAATCGAGCGTTTTGAAATGAGATGATCTAGCCTACAGAGGACAGATCCTACCACCTAGCAATCTTAACAGCTGCCGTTAATAATCGGTAATAAAATTTGTACTGACTTTTTTTTCCAAAGTGATTTTAAAACTTATTTTAAGCGATCTGAAGGCAAAGCGAGGTTTATAAAAGCTGGAAATATATTTTCTTTGATCCATAAAAATGTGAACTGTCTATTAAATCAATCTTTAGTAAGACATGTCATACTCTTTTTGTTTTTTAACATGTGTTTCGATATCCAAGTCAAATTAATCTAATTCATACATTTAAACTGGAGTTTTCTTTTAAAAACGTTCTGCTGTTATCAGTGCGCAATGAATATTGGGCCACGAAGATTCCACCGATTGTGTCCTTCATTATCTGGGAAACGAAGGATGCATTTTGAGGCTGCGTTTGAAGGAGACTTCAAGTTTTTTTTTTTTTTTTAAATGAGACAGCCTTCATCGCGCCGGATGCAGGATGCAGCCTGTGAAATGAGACACAGCAATTCTGTATTTATGAATTGTTTTTTTTATGCATTAGCTAATTAGATTCGTGTATTTTTTAATTGTGTTTTGAATTTACAAATTTTATTTTGTAAATATGTTTTTTTTTTTAGACTGATCTGGCTCCATAGGTTAGAACCCCTTCTGTCTTTAAAAGTGCTTTTATACTTTATGGCATACACTTATAGCAAGGTCCTGGAAACATTTCTTAGAGGTTTTTGCTGCAAATTGACATAAAAGCGTCATACATTTGCTGCAGATTCTAGAATGCAAATCACCCATTTCAGCACAGCACAAAAACTGTGAAAATGTTAATTTTCTGGCATTTCATGTGACCTTGTAGAAGCAGAAATTAAGAAATTAAAAGATGGATTGGCTGTAATCAAATAAGTCAGACATGGTCAGCAACAATAAGCAGGTAGACTGATCTGGCCATGTTTAAAGTCATTTAAATCTCCTTTCATTTATATTTCCTCATTCTATTTCATTGTTTGAACTTCGACACATTTTTTTTTTGTCAGGGTCTACATGCTCAATTGCTTTGAGTTGCTGCAAAGTGATTGGCTAAATAGATAACTGGGTCACACATTACAATAAGTTTTCATTATTTAATGCATTTAATCACACAAATTAATTATGAACAATTATACTACAGCATTTAATAATCATAGTTCAACATTTTCTAATGCATTATTGACATCTAAAGTCACGCTTGTTAACATCAGTTAATGCACCGTGAGTAAACAAACTAACAACAACTGTATTTCCATTAACTAACGTTAGAAAACATGAACAAATACTGTAATAAACACATTGTTAATTATTTGTTCATGTTAGTGAACGCATTTACTAATACAATTAACTAATACAACCTTATTGTAAAGTGATACCAATAATTACATTAAAGAACAGTTTCACAATTAGGGGATACCTAATTAGTGGTGGAAGAAGAGTGTATATTATTTGAACAGATTTATTTGAACAAAGTTGATTTATAAATATTTTTGGATTAAAAGTGGGTTGCTATGATGACATCAAGACATTTATAAAATACAGGTTTTGATTTTGTCGCAAATAGATAATGTTTGGTAGGAAATGAGAAAGCGAAAGAAGCAAAAAGGAATGGGTTGGAAAGCAGAGGGAATGTAGAAAGCTTTTCTTCCACCTCTGCTCGAGGCTCATATGTCTATTATGTCATATCCTGCCATTACTTCCTGTCAGATAGGATGGGGGCAGCATCGCTTCAGGTAAGCTGGCTAAATTGCATTGTCTGTCCCCATTGAAAACCTTTTAAAACTCACATCAAAATAAACCAATTGCCTTTTGGGTTAAAAATGACAAAACAACAAGTCAAAATTGAGTCAAATAAGTGATTATTTCCACCATCAGCAGTCAGCACTATTCAGTTCATGGTATTTTCTTTTCTTTTGACAATATACAGCACAACTGCCAACTCCACACATTCACACAGTACAGACCAACCTTATTTTGATGTAGGAAAATCCTTTTTTAAGCAGAGGTACCACATGGGGGAAAATATATTTTACCACCTGTCAAAACAGAAAAACAAGTATTTATAGTTATGCACAAAACACACTGCTGCTTATCAAGGTACGGTACTTAAAATAGGATTATGCTTAGTCTTGACATTTTTGGACAGAAGTACTTTAGAATATAAGAATTCCCCATAGTATGATACGTTCAGCTCCACAGCGCTTTATGGTCATCCCTTTTTCATAAATAATAAACCCATTTTAGCTCTACGCCAATAACAATAAAGGAACATTAAACATAAGACATGCTTTCTACAACATTGTTAACTAGCAAAAGAACTATTATGAACAACTGTTTTATCATTCTTTAAGCTGTTAAACCTTACTTTAAGGTAATGACCACCAAGACAAAAAATGTTTAGTATAAAACATATAACACAACCTTTAGAAATAAAAAGGTGGAAATTACAAGCAAAACTTAAACAAAACAAAATTATGAATACGTTTTGGATTAGCTATGCACACAATGAGCATATAAAGCATTTTAATAAAACTAAGACATCTCTGCTCATTTTCTGCTGCTGATTCAGGCCTAACTGCAGTGCACCAAAACATTGTAGATAACCATATTAGCGCAAGCCACTGCAGATTCTCCTGCAAAAGGCTATTCCCAATCTTGTGGAAAAGTCTCTTTATATGCTTCGACTCATTATTTCATTAAAAAACTAGGCAACTCATCAGCTTGACTGCACATGGAACATTAGGCTTCAAAAAAATTCTGCTATTATTTATTTTATTTATACTATATTTGCAGTGCTGCCCTGTGCCTTACCTTCAAGACGATGTGGTAAAATATCAGTTGCTGGGATGGAAAAAGGCAGTAGCATGTTGTAAAAGGAGAACAGCTTGAGCAAATTCATGGATGTGCAGCTCCGCAAATCCCAAATTAAGCAAGTCAGTAGGGACAGTGGCAAGGAAGAAACTTTACCAGTTGACGACATTGAATGTTCATTGTAGAGAAGCTGCAGGAGTGAGTAAGTCACCGGCATGTGTACACTTCTGGCCTACAGGATCGATGCAGAAACTCATCTGTCACTGGGGTCTTTCAACGAATCAGTCTCATGCTCTCCACTCCTGCATGACCGCCACAGGATCTACTCAGGATACGGCCTGGTCCAGGATTATGGATA
>CAIGQQ010002477.1:11315037-11326762 GCA_903798035.1 Danio albolineatus
CACAGGATCTACTCAGGATACGGCCTGGTCCAGGATTATGGATATTTTTGAATTGTGCTTTGAATTCACAAATTGGATTTGTGTACAGCTTGAGCAAATTCATGGATGTGCAGCTCTGCAAGTCGCAAATTAAGCAAGTCGGTAGCAACAGTGGGAGGAAGAAACTTCACCAATTGACAAAAGTGAAGGAAAAACCTTGAGAGAAACCAGGATCAGTTGGACACGACCATATCTCCACTGGCCAAACTTCTTGTACAGAAATGCAGTCTAGGCGCAGGAGGCTGGAGAACATTGAACGTTCATTGTAGAGAAGCTGCAGGTGTGTGTAGGTCCAGGCGTGTGTACACTGCTGGCATACAGGATCGATGTGGAAACTCATCTGTCACTGGGGTCTTTCAACGAATCAGTCTCATGCTCTCCACTCCTCCATGAGCGCCACAGGATCTACTCAGGATACGGCCTGGTCCAGGATTATGGATATTTATGCGCTTTGAATTCACTAATTGGATTTGTGTATTTATGAATTGTGTTTTAAAATTAAGAGTTGGATCTGCACGTTTATTAATTATGTTTTTTAAATTTACTTCATTAGATTTGCCTACAGTATTTATATATTGTTTTAAATTTACGAACTGGATTTGTGTATTTAAGTCCCTGCAGATTCCCCTGCAAAAAGGCTTTACCCAATGCCTGCAGATTATCATCTTGTGGGAAAGTCTCTTTATATGCTTCGACTCATTGTTTCATAACAAAACTAGGCAATTCATCAGCTTGACTGCACATGGAACATTAGGCTTCAAAAAATTCTGCTATGATTTATATTATTTATACTGTGTTTGCAATGCTGCCCTGTGTCCTACCTTCAAGATGACGCGGTATAATAGCAGTTGCTGGGGTGGAAAAAGGCAGTAGCATGTTGTAAAAGGAGAACAGCTTGCAGCACATCAGCCGGGTTTATCTGACAGGGCTGACATGTTTGCTTGTGTCACCACAGACACCCGCATCCATTCCTCCAGCCTGAGAGACACTTTCACGTCACCGAGCCACTGGCTTTCATTACCAGTCACCACAGCACAGCTCAACATTACTCTCCCTCAAGGCAAAGGGCGGCTCTGTCTCTCAAGGTTTAGGTAATGGGAGTCTCTGTCATGAGTTTCCTGGTTTATCTGGGGTTCAGATAAGCACCTGTGAGTGTTTGGAAAAGTAAAGAACTCAACTTAACTGCCAGGCCACTAAGAATAGAAACGTTAGCTTGCTCTCTCCAAACTGTTGCCGGTGTAAATGTCTAACACAAAAAGCAATTACCTGAGCTTTGTCAAGTTCTGCTCTTACATGCTGCCAAGCTAGTAATTTAACTTCTTTTAAAATATATATATAAGAATCAATGTATAGGCAGTGTTAATCATTGATGGCAAGTTGCACCCTGGATAGCGGAGGAAAGGAAGCATTTATATTCAGTGGTGCTGTCAAACTGTATGCCTAAGCTGTGCCTTTGGCGATGCATTTGCAATCTGAAAGTGGAAATTCAGCTGGTCAGTCAACCTGTTAGCACTGGTAACGACAAAAAAATCAAGTATGCCAGTGGCATACGCACCAAAGCCCCAGATGGAGTGGTTATAGGGAACATCGGGACTTTTACAACTTTGGCAACCAACTTTCGAGACATAAGATTTTGCAGGTGAAGTTATGACAGTTTAAAACATAAATCAATTGTAACGATAAGTGTAGGTACTGTGGCAATATGAGTCGCAATAATGCTTAATGACACTATAAACTAAACAGACCCCAATCAATTTTGATACAATCTAATGTGCCTCTGATAAATGTAATGAATGACTGTAAGATTGGGTTATTGTGCGATTAAATTGCACCACTATTACAAATTGCAAACTTCTGTTACAGATATAAGATGGCACAGTGGCTCAGTGGTCGCCTCACAGCAATAAGGTTGCTGGTTCGAGTCCCGGCTGAGCCAGTTGTATTAAGTTTGCATGTTCTCCCTGTGTTGTGTTGGGTTTCCTCCGGGTTCTCTGGTTTCCCCCACAGTCCAAAGATATGTGCTATAGGTGAATTAGATGAACTAAACTAAAGTGTATGAGTGTATGTGTGTTTCCAAGTACTGGCTTGCAGCTGGAAGGGCATCCGCTGAATATGCTGGAATAGTCACTCAGAGCGACAAGCAGCTACAAAGACGCTGCTAGTGTGAATGAGGCATAAGCCGAAGGAAAATGAATGAATGAATGAATGAATGTGACAGATATACAAATCAATCTCTTGATAAACCAATGTTTTAGAAAGACAACTTCAGAATTCAAGGTGATTTTACTTACAGGCTGTTGATGGGAAAAAAAAGTGTGACATTGAGAATGTTTTTAGCATCCGACCTGATACTATCAACAGTGTTAGTTCACCCAAAAATTCTAATTGGTTAAATATTACTCACCTTAATTGTTAGTTCACCCAAAATATATATATTTAAAAAGTTTCTCATATTATTTATGTCGTAGCAAACCCCTGACACAATTGTTCATCTTCAGAACACAAATTAAGATATATTTTCCTTCAACATAGACTGCAAAGTTCCAGGCGTGTCATGATAGTACCAAAAAACATCCTCAAAAAGAAAATATGCCTTCAGTGGTTAAATTAGAATATTATGCAGCTAAGAGAATACCTTTGTGTCTGCATAAAACCAAAATAAAGACTTTACACAACAGCTTCTTCTCTTCAGTACTTGTTCTTCATGTTCATAAGCATTTTGCAGTAACATTTCCGACCCAATCTCCCCCAAAAACTGTGTAACAAATGAAGATCTCAGGGGTTGGAATGTCATGAGGGTGAGTAATTAATAAGATAGTTTTCCTTTTTAGATGAACTAACGCTTTAATGCAACTAAGTTGCTTAATGGAGTGCCAATGGTCAAAGTTGATGACTTCTACACAAGAACAGGGGTGAGGGTGACTCTTGACAGATGGAATGGAAGATGGTACCCTCATAAAGCCATCATCACTTAGCATTGAAAGCCCACTGAGAAGCAGTCGTCCAGCACTAAAGTGTCTAGAAGTCACAGCAGACGTTTATCATTACCCTCTGCTTAGCCTCCGGCTGAATATCCTATTAAAGAAGACGCTGTGCATGAGTTTAGAAAGGCCTTTCTTTTACTACCAGAATGATAGCAGTCTGTGGTAATTACCAAACGCCAAGGTTACAGCAATTTACTTCTCAAAGGACTTCTGAAAGATATTGCAATCAGCACACCTTCAAAAACTCTCAAGGCCTTCCTAGCAAAGTCTAATCAGAGCGTTGACAGCCTTATGTCAGCCATTATCACTCCTTCATCTAGGTCAAGACTTCCTCTTGCCTTATTAAGCGGATTTTTTGGGGGGTTCCGTACAAATTTAGTTTTTCTGGCACACCACAGAAAACATGTTTAAATTCTCTTCTAATCAGAAAACAAAATAAGCAATGGAAGATTCATAATAGAAATCAGACAGTTTAAAAGCAGACAAAAGCTTTGCGTGTAAAAGTGTATCTGCTGTCAGTCAGACAGGACTTTGCATTGAACCTGAAACGTTCCTTTGTGTGTAAATACTGGCTGAGAATAGAGTGTGGATGATTTGTTCTCTCAAAGTTGAACATGACATGTGCAGTCACTGCATTGAGTTTGTTGAGATCTTGAAACACGTGGACTTGGAGAATGGCTATCATGTTTGTGGTTCAGTAAATGGTAACAGGCTGTGAATGAGCTCTGTTCTGTGGGCATAATTGCAGAGCGGGCTTTGATGAGAGATTTGTTTAACATGGTGTGTGACAAACATAGAAAATAGCCCTTTAAAATCCTATTTAGCTCCCCACTCACAAACAGCTGTAAAGACAAAGAAGAGACAAGGCCGTGGGTAGTGAAACAATGGCCTACACTCCACGGCTTACATAATGCGGCACCAAATCAGGAATTTGGATGTGAAATAAAGACCAAAAAATGTTTTTAAAAATACTGAAAATATATTTCAAGAGTTCACACTTAGCTGATGGTTGATAATAAAGCGTATTTGGCATGCTGTCCCGGGAGAGAGCCCTGAGCTCAGAATATCCTTGAGCCCGGGGCTCCCTCCCGTTTAAAGGGCGAGAGGAGAGTTTGAGCTCAGGTAAGTCTCGAGAACTCCCCCCGCTTGTGAACGTGCCGAGATATATCTGACTAGAGTTGCCATAAGAGGCTATTTAAAGTAGTCGATTTACTTATATTGTATGTTTTTGGACGGTGGGAGGAAACCGGAAAACCCGAGGAAAACCCACACGAACACAGGGAGAACATGCAAACTCCACACAGAAACGCCGAATGGCCCAGGGAGAGGCCGAACCAGCAGCGTTCTTACTGTGAGGCAACAGTGCTAACCACTGGGCCACCGTGCCGCCCTATCAGAGAAGGGGAGGAGTTGGGGTGGAAGGGGGGATTCTTCAAGACGAAGATGACCGGGGTAGAAAGCTCTGGTAATTTATAGTGTGTCAGGATTCGTCTGATTGGTGCAATGTGCAATGTGTTCAATCATAAGCACGTGATCCTCTCAAAATTTAGCTTATAAATAAACCCCACTTGTTGAAAGTTGCACATAAATTTCAAAATTATGCCATAGAGCATTTCCAAATTTGGTAACAGAGTCTAAAAACCAAAATCAGGCTTTAATGAAAAAAAATATATATAAAAATGAGATCACAAATTAAATATATGATATAAATATTCAATATAACTATTATAAATTGACTATTTGATAAACATTGCAGTTGTGATCGCCAGCTGTGTATTTTCTCCGCTGGAGATTACTTCCAGTATTCTCGATGAACTACAACTACCAGAACCCTTTGCACTTATCAACCCCTGCAACAGCTGACAGTAATCCAGACATTCACACAGACACAGCTGCTGCTCGTTTCCACTGATTACAAAGACTATAAAGACACCTCACCTTCACTCCCACATTGCAAAGTCTTGTTTCTATCATGAACATCACAAAGCGTTTTTCCTTGTTTGTTTTTCCCATGTTTTGATTCTTGCCTTGTTCTCCGTTTTGATTCTTTGCCATCTAGTCCGACCTCTCTTGACCACGTCTATTGGATTATACTTGTGCTACTGTTTTGCTCCTGTTTATGACCATTGCCTTACGACCTGTCCTTATTAAACTGCGTTTGGATCCTCAAGTCTTTTGTTAGCGTCTGCTTCGTAACAATTATATCATCAATACAATAATAAAGTCAAAAGTCTACATTATATAAACAATTTAAATGACATTTGCTTTTTTAAATAGACAACACGTTATTAAAAATATTTCATTTTATTTAATAAAACATTTAAGTGAATATTTGGATGTGTGCATAATGAATTAAATTGTGTAGTAGTGCAGTCAAGATTGAAAGGCATTGCACTCCATGAGCATTTTACCTTCATTAATACACTATGCAAGTCCTAGACTCTGAAACTTGTAGTTTAGATAATCCAGCTTAGTACACCTAAAAACCTATTGCCATGACGAACGAGATCTGAACTACACTTCCAGTGGTTTCTCATTACTGAGAGACTCTCTGAGTCATGCTGGGCACAGCTAGAGTCTTTTGGGTGACCACTGAGTCAGCACAAAATGAAGCTAGAACCCCGGACTCTCTCTTCCAACAATTTCTTATTCCCCATTATCTCTTGATGTGCATGCCAAAGTGTCCGGCCGATGAAGATTAATGATGCAGTGTTATGATTAAATCAGAAAAGTAAACTCTAACACAGAAACTTTTTTTTTTTCGCAGGCAGCCTCGCTCACTGAGTAACTGTCACAGAGCCTTAAAAGCCATTATTTCATAATAGACATTTGCAAGATGAATGGTCAACACAAAATGTCAAGCTCAGTGTTGTATATAATTTGCATCCTCGGGTTCCTACACACCATTAGCAGGTGACTCATATTCTTCCGGGCCGCAAGTTCAGAGATGCAGAGTTAACAAATGCATTAACAATAGTGGTGTTTCCGTCATGAGCGATTCTGTTTTTTTAACGCATCATATAAGTGAACAAATTATTCTCAAACACCTTGGTGCACTTACTCTCTTTTTTTGTTCACTCAAGTTCTGCTGTTTTTTTCAAATGCGAGAATGCTTTCCTTCCTGACTACATCACCCGAAAATAGCATAAATATGATGGCTGTTATGGAGAAAAAAAATCAGTGGACCAAAGGTTCATGTTTTGAGACTAAGGGTGCTTTCACACTAGCACCTTTGGTTCGCAATCGGGTCTGTTTGATGTCAGAGTTTGGTACGTTTACCTAGTGCGAGCGCTGTCTTCTGAACTCAGGTGCGCACCTGTGAACCGTGCCCGAGTCTGCCTGAAAGAGGTGGTCTGGGGTACCGTTCGCGGAAAATCTCATACGATTCACTTCTGATGCAATCATACCAAATAACAGAAGTGAACCACAAACTACAACAAACATTTTATGGTGCCAATTTGGTTTGGTCAATTCACTTAGGTTGCATGTCTTTGGATTGTGGGAGAAAACCGGGAAACCCAGGGGAAACCCACATGAGCATGGAGGGAACATGTCTTCTCTGCACAGAAATGTCAACTGACCTGATAGGGACTTGAACTAGTGACATTCTAACTGTGATGGCAACAGTGCAAACCACTGGGTCGTTGTGCCATCCTATCTAGAAAAAGGGAGGAGGGGTAGAGGGATTCTTCAATACGAAGATAACTTGAGGTAAGAAGCTCTAGTTATTAATGGTGACTAAGGAATCATCTGATTGGTGAATCATGTGTTAGCTAATGCTAGACCAGTCGTGGTCAATCATAAGTATGTGATCCTCTAGAAATTAGTTTATAAATAAACTTATTATTTTTGAAGAAGATAAATGCAAGTGGCTCTCTGTATTTGGTGTTGGTAACAAAACCAAAGTAAAAGCAGAACAACTGTAATATGTGTACGTCTTTCGATTGTGGTGCCTTCGACTTCAAGGCTATCACCTAGAAACAGCTGTACACACAACAGCAGCTTGATAATGCAAGCGTACCAGGACAGTGTGGTAAAAAAGACCAGCTGAGAAGGTGGCAAGTTGGGACAATCGAACTTGAGTTAGGACCAGGCAATCGAACCATATATGAAAGCACCCTTAAACTCTTAGTGACACTGACCAAACCAGGGCATGTTTTATGTAAATAAAGTTGACTGAAAAAAAATATGCATATTTGGCATGCTGTCCGAAGAGAGGGCTCTGAGCTCGGTACTACACCCCAACTCGTGTTATTCCCCTTGTCAGGAAAAAAAGAGATCGAGGTCCGACTGTAGTGTCTAGCCTGACCTCAGAACACTCCCATGTTTTGATTTAAGCAGGAATCAGGTTTAAGTTGTAGCCTTGCGTTGGTGGAGAGAGGCTGAAAGTCGAAAGAAAAAAGGGATGTAAGACATGCTAGACTACTTATAGAGGTTTGGTCTTATACTGATTGGATAATAGAATCATTGTCAATAATGAATTGGCCTTGTCAAAATATGCTCCTTCCAAAAAATTTTTATGAAACATCACTACGAAACAAACTGTCCATGAAAATAAAGTGGTCAAATCATGTCCGTCAAGGATTTACTTAAAATCAAGGCCAGAACAAAAGGCTTAATGTCTTAAGCTCAGTTTGGAAGGCAAGTCAATCTTGTTCAGCATGGCTGCTAGATTTAATAAAGCAGAGAGAAAGGAGGCTGAAGAATGATCTCGATTTATGAATCTGTGGAAATGACTGATAACCACACAATTAAAAGGATGTTAATGAAACTCGCAATCCATTTATTAAGCTATTCTTGTCTTCTCTATAGCCTGATAAAAATCAAGTCCAGCTACTGACTCCATAAAGAGTTTGTCTGCTTTTTTATTTGCATGTCTGTTGACAGTAATATTTTAAATACAGTTTACTTTAAGATTCAGATTTGTTTTGAACAACATTTGTTGACGATACAATAACTAACTTTTAATATACTTGTAATGGCATTTATTTAGAAGTAAAAGAGGAACTTTGAAAAATCTGAGAAGCTCAGGTCAGGTCAGGTCATGTTTATTTAAATAGCACTTTATACTGTGAATTGCTTTACATTAAAGCAGCTTTACATTATTAAACAAAAAAACTGTCAGTGTCACATTCAATTATGAGTACACATATAAGTACACTCTATTATAAAACAGCTTTCCAGTGCTTATAGTTTTACACACTAATGTCTGACCTTCATACTCCGAGCAGAGATTTGCATGTCAAAGGCGACGCACACCTAAAAAATTATGTAACCAAAGACCAGTGGTACTTTGAAGGTGTTACCTAACAAAAGTTAACTTCTCCATATAAACTCAAGCTGTTTGGCAAGCTGCTTCCTAAAACAAGGTCCAAATAAACTTTGTTTTGCTTCAGTTTTTTTATTCAAATTGCAACAAGCTATTTTGTTCTTCATTTTTACTCTGATTACATTAGTGCTTTAATACTTTAAAACACACTTGCAGTAGCTTAGGGGTTGCCTCAAAGCAAGAAAGTTGCTGGTTCAAGTCCTGGCTAGGCAAGTTGGCAGTTTGTATGTTCTCCCCGTGCTGGTGTGGGTTTCCTCAGGGTGCTCCGGGATTCCCCCACAGTCCAAAGACATGCGCTATAGGTGAATTGTCAATGCTATCTCACGGCAATTCGTAACTTTTGATTTAGTGGCTAATTCGTATGAATTTGCACATTCTAATTTGTACAATTTAGCACGGTTTGCTCATCACCCAATAACAGTTGGGTTTAGGGGTGGGGTTGGGTGCCACGCCTCCTCCTTTTTTAAATCGTACATTTTCGTACGACTGAACTTGTACAAATTCATACGAATTAGCCTCTAAATTGGCAAAATGTAAAATGCTTACGTTTTCTTGTGAGATCAGGCTGGAATTGTATGACTGTGTGTATAAATGTGCGAGTGCATGAATATTTCCCAGTACTAGGTTGTGCCTAAAAGGGCATCCGCTGCTTCAAACATATGTTGGAATAGTTTGTGGTTCATTCCATTGTGGTGACCCCTGATAAATCAGGGACTAAGCCGAAAGAAAATGAATGAATGAATGAATGAATGAATGAATGAATGAATGAATGAATGAATGAATGAATGAATGAAAGAATGAAAGAAAGAATGAATGAATGAATGAATAAATGAATGAATGAATGACACACTTGCAGTACTAGTGTCATCCCCCAATATATTGAATTAAATAAACTGAAAACATCAATTAAACACGAGGTGTGTCATTTTTATTTATCTATTTTCTGTACAGTAATATTAGTGGCCGATCATTGATTTTTTAATAATACAATGGAAAATACAAGCAAAGATAAAAGTGGAACGGATTCTACCATTATTGCATAATGGGTATAAGTGTCACCTCACATGCAGACTAAAGATGGCTCCCTGGTGAGTGTTCAGTGTAGGAATGAATCCTACCCCTCCTTCCTTTAGCAATCATCCCCATTAACCGAGAGCCTTAGCTTTATGGAGTCGATTACATTGTCTTCTAGGACACATATATCACAGCGTAGCCTCGGGGTCTGGGCGACAGTCAAGCTTTCATCAAGTTTCCATATTATCAATTACTTACAGCCTTCAACAAGTAGCCAATTCCAGCGCTGATAAGCGGATTAGATGAATCCCAAAAAATATACTGTCAGGCCAGCCATGTCATATTAATGGCCTTGGAATATCTCTCATGGAGATGATGCAAACCAGGCATGCTAATAATGGCTAGGCTCTTCTGGATTAAGACCCATTAAATCCTGATTCCACACGAGAGCAAGCTTTTACAAGCATACATGTTGCCATACAAATTTGCAACAAGATCACTGAGGTGCATCGCTGGCTACCTTTCAGGAGACATGCAAGCTGTCAGGCCGGATGCCACTTTTCTTTTTAAAACCTCACTTTGCCGATTCACTCCCAGTTCCACCGCCACTTAACGCAGCCTTGAGTTTCTCCCTTCTGCAACTCCCAAGCATCCTGCTGTCGACAAAGTATTTACCGTGCGCTAATTAAAGAATTCAGGGGGGTAAATGCATGCAGGCTACCGCATCTGACAGACTCTCACCAAATCCGAGCACACACATACACCCGAACTTAACATGCGCACATACAGAAAGGTATGTGGTTTCTCTTTTCCGCTGTTTGTTTGCCAGTTACCCCGGGGAATGGTGTTGGCATGGCTGACACAGTGTGAATCAAACTAATTAATCCTGGGGAGAAATGTTGGTGCACAACACACACACAATTGCATTGGCTTTGGAAGCTTCCCTCAGTGAAGACAACGAGAGAGGGTCATTATCTCTGTTTCACTTCCAACGAAATTAAATGTTCAAATACAACAGGCGGTCTGCATCAAAGCAGATGGCTCTCTGGTTCTAAAAAAAAAGTGCTCCGTCTTCTTGCAAATGCCTCCAAACTGCAAAAGGAAAAACCTGAAGCAAGGTTTTCCCAGTACCAGAACGCGTATTAGTCCTCGGGCAAGGTGTAAGCAGCGGGTCACCTTTTCTTCACGGACCGCGTTTAGCGAAAAGTATCAATCTGCTGCTAATTAATTTAGTCTTGTCTAGGAGTGCAAGGCACAGGCAAATGAAGTCAATTTTTGGATGCCGATACTGAAACTTTCCCAGTATGGTGTCAGACTAAATGAAACTCTTTATTTAGATGACAAGGGAGACAGGCTGTGTTCTCCACTACAGTTTTTTTTCTTTTTTTCTGTATGAGACACACTAACTCAAAGACATCCCAGGGTGCCGCACAGTCATTTCTGAATAGATATAACAACCGCAATGTGGGGATGAACAAAATCTAGCAGATGATCTGGCTTTAAAGGAAAGAACAGTTCCAATGGTCGACTGCAGAAAGGGAAACAACTACGCAAAGGTCATCATATAGCATCAGAGCATATGCTTGCGTAAAAAAGTGGCATTTACTTAAGAGAGAAAAAATTGGGATGTGAGTGATACTGTTTTAGACTCGAGAGCTTAACATCAACAGACCAACACAAGTGGAAGTTAATGTCATATATTAAATATAAGTACGCAAGCAAAGATGCCCAGGGCTTGGAATTACAATGATTCTCTAACACACTCGAATTCCTGCTCTATCCGGGTGCATGAACATCTGCAGCCTTTGAAGATAATTCAGGGTGCCCATGAACGATATTAAGAATTTAAAGAGGTCAGAGGATCCCTTTCATTTCTTTATGTTTTTATTTTTTGACCATAGGCAGAGGTTTCAATGGGTGGCACGGTTACGTAATCGGTAGCGATTTCGCCTCAAAGCAAGAAGGTCACTGGTTCGAGTTGAGTCAGTTGGCACTTCTGTGTGGAGTTTGCATGTTCTCCCGTGTTCCTCTGGGTGCTCTGGTTTCCACCACAAGTCCAAAGACATGCACTAGGTAAACTGGGTAAGCTAAATTGTCCGTAGTGTATGCATGTACGTCCCGATCCTCCAAGTTAGGGGTTGTGCGTTGGGCTAACGACCCACCTCGTAAAAAATTATATGTTACGATACATCAACATGGTGCGGCTAAATATCAACTTCGATATAAACAGCCCTGGGAGTAGGTACGAAAATAAGGCAGAGGTTTCAATACAAGCCTTATTTGACTTTGATGAATGAATAGTGCTATTGCTGGTACATTTCTGATGGCCTTTATTAATTACAATTGCTGCTGTTGTGGA
>CAIGQQ010002477.1:11326862-11339646 GCA_903798035.1 Danio albolineatus
CTTCCGATCTTTTATATATAAAGCACAATGGCACACTTGAATAAGTTTGGTTTGTGTAGCAGCTTGTGCTTTTAGTAATGTATACTGGCTGTCAGCCCCAGAGCTGGTCCATTGAGCTGTTATTAGAATTTGAAGGTGGTTCATTACCTTGATGTAAAATGATGGTTGTCGTTTCCATTTATAACACAGAAGTGTTGTCGGCAGAGGATTTTATTTGTAGAGGCATATCTCAGTGTAGCAAAGTGTCATGATGATTGCACTGTAGAAAATTCATGGCTCACCTTGCCTCGTAGGAAAATAAGACATCAACTGTGAAGGTTATTGTAAAAATACGATTATGACAACATAAACATGACTTACCCTAAGATAAAACTTCGCCAACCTCAGAAAAATAAAATAACAATTCCATACAATGACTCTTTGCTTTAGTCAGCTGGTGAGCCCATTCACTGCATTGTGGAACAGTAAATAGTAGATTACTTTTGCCCTTGATTTTAGGCTTTCACATTTGAATTGAGACAAACCGTGGAGTTGAGACAGAAAGAAAGAGACAAATAAGAACTAAACGAAAGGTCTAAAGGGTTCCACCTTGATCTTGTCTGACTTAATTGCTTTACAAGTACATGGGAACTTCACATAAATGTTTTGGACAAGCTTCCTCCAGGGAATGATAGATTCAAAAATGCATTTTGTGTTGAGACAGACTCCTGGGAGGCGAGTGAAGGAACGGCATCCTGGAGGTATGCCAAAACCTGTCTATGCAATGAAATGGGCTGACAATGCCAGCCCAACCTAGGGAATACAACATGATGGTGAAGAACCGTCTGCAGGGAAAATAAAGAAGGGAAGGATTCAAATTACAAGAACATAATTTGAAGAGTTCCCACTTAGATATTGGTTTAATATTAGCAGGTTTGGCATGTTATCCCGGGAGAAAACCTTGAGCTCGAAGATAATTGAACCCAAGGATCCCGCCAGGTCGATGAGGATGTAAGAAGGTATGAGATCAGGTAGTTCTCTAGAGCTCCCCTTGGTAAAGGAGGAAAGGGGGAGATGGTTTTGATGGGTGTATTCTTCAAAACAAAGATGAGGGAGTACTGCTAGACGGGACATTTATGGTGAGATTGGCTTGCTAACGATTACGCATGGGAGACCAGCCATGATCAATCATATCACGTGCTCCTCTCCAAATTAGCTTCACAATTTGCACTTCAACTGAACACCTACTTTTACTGAGGATTCTTAGAAATGCAACACCAACAATACAATTAGCTTTCTCAAACGTGCTGAAATAAAATATTTAGGGGTTAGTGATTTAAACATACCATTATAAAGACGAGTAAATGCAAATCTTACCTTTGCACACCTCTCACCCTCTCCTGGGTTTAAATCACATCAAATCAACAGCGTTCCCTCCGCCTAACGTTTCAGCCCTTGGGCCTTTTTACATGAATGTAATTGCTCTTATTTAATAAGATTGCAGCATTGTGTGACTTGAAGGCAAACTGGAATCAGTCAGCAGATACAGTGTATTAACCTTGCTTGATGTGTGGGGAGGGCTGAGAAAGTTCCTAGACTCCTGAATCATCTAGGGGACGATTACTTCTATAAGGCAATCGTATGAGAGGCTCCAAGGCACAGCATGGATAACTTATCACCTTGTGGCAACAGCCCTGCACAACCTAAGTCCAAAAGTTCTCGGTCACGTCTGACAGCTGTGAGAAAGGGTTCTGCTCTCTTGGGGTGAGAGATGACATGCTGGAGGCTATGTGGAGGGGTTATGAGAAGAGTCATGTTGCCAAATTCTCCTACTGCACCGAGAATGCGGGTTTGGTTGAATTATATAGCCCCACAAAGACAGAACAGACAAACAAAGCCGACAGTGGCAGAAATATTGGAAAGGAATAATGCACCCTCTTGGGCTTTCATTTGCTCATCAAACAGAGTAGCGGGCTTGCAGAGTGCTGGATTTGTTTGACCAAAAAAAAACAGACAAACAAACAGGCATCATCTGAAAAGTCCCTTTCTGATTCAAAGGCTGGAAAGGGGGGAGAGTAAAAGCCAGAGTTCCAGCACTTCTTTTTATCTGCTCATCAAAGGCTGGCCTGACTACTTCACCAGCACTCAGCTCTCTGCTTAAAGATGACTCACTGACCGCGGCTCTGTGTTCAAAACCCTGTCCATCCACCATGACTTCAGACTGAACAGCAACTGAATAATCTGTTTGAACAACTGAAAGATTAGAGTGTCTGTTACAAGTCAACATGAAATGATATACGAAACCATTATTCTTTAATTTTTGTTCTTTCTGGGCAAAATATATTTCCGCTGGGCACACAGAGCTGTGAAGTCAAACACACTTTACAATATACAACATAGAACGATACTTTAATAAACTACACATTTTGGACAACTTCAACTCCATACTTGATATAAATCCAAACTGAGATGTACTGAATTTAAAAGTCTATGCACAAAGGAACATTATCAGAAAGATAGTCCTATCAGTTTAAAATAACAAACACTGTACATCTCTCTATTTTTAGGCTAAAACACTACTATTTATTTATTTGAATTTATTTTATTTATGTATTTATGCTTATACTTGGGGCGCCACGGTGGTGTAGTGAGTAGCACGTTCGCCTCACAGCAAGAAGGTTGCTGGTTCAAGCCTCGGCTGGGTCAGTTGGCATTTCTGTGTGGAGTTTGCATGTTCTCCCCGTGGTTGCGTGGGTTTCCTCCGGGTGTTCCGGTTTCCCCCACAAGTCCAAAGATATGCGGTACAGATGAATTGGGTAAGCTAAATTGTCCTTAGTGTATGTGTGTGAATGAGAATGTATGGATGTTTCCAGAGATGGGTTGCGGCTGGCATCCGCTGCGTAAAACAAATGCTGGATAAGTTGGCGGATCATTCCGCTGTGGCGACCCCAGATTAATAAAGGGACTGAGCCGACAAGAAAATGAATGAATGACATTTATAAAGAAATGTGGAGTGTTCACGTTAGTTAAATTAAGTGTATTTAAGTAGATTATGCTTTGTAGACGAAGTCATGTAGTGCATTTTCGTTCATCTGTTTTGAATATAATTTCTGATATTGCCAGACTTTAAGTACTGTAGGCCTATAACAAAGAATTGCCTGGTATTCAAGGGATTAAACCAGCCATTTCATTCAACTTAAAAAAAATGAAAAAAAAATTAAATGAGTTGAGAAAACTCAAAATTTCTTTGCAGCCGGTTGCTTTAAAATTTTAAGTTAACTCAACTTTTTATTTTTTACAGTGCAATGTCCAAACAATCAATGGGCAGCTTAACAAGTCCCAATCAAACGAGCCAGTGGCAACAGTGGCGAGGAACAAAACTTCACCAATTCACAAGTGAGGGAAAAAAAAGTGAGAGAAACCCTCTCTCAAGGTTTTTAGAAGCACAGTGGATGATAATGAATAATGAAGTCTCTCAGATGTTTCTGGTGAGTCTTTGTATTTTCCATCCAAGGTTTGATGTCAAACAAAACTTCTCTTCACCTCTATTCATGGTTAAACTGACGCCTCTATATAATATGTAAATTTGTTTGATTTTAATACTCTAAAAAGCATCTAGCAGAGATCTTAAGGTGCCGTAACATATGATGTGATGTTATGCTTGTTGTTATAATAATGAAAGAAGAACATTGATGGCAGGTTTAGTATTTTATTTGATGTTCTGCAATGTTGTGTCTTTTACTTAGATCTGGCTTCCTCCTACAGCAGAAGATGTGAGCGATTGTTTGAGCACAAAAAGGTAGAAAAATACCCAGGAGAGCTGTCATTTTTAGTCGGTTTACACAAAACTACAAGGTAGGGGCATTAAAAGACAACCTCTAGCTATGATGAATATTGCAGAAAGCATGCCTTAGGCTACACTTAGCTGTAGTCTAATCACTATAGACCAAAATGTCTTCTGTGTAGATACCGGTGCATTTCTTCCCTGTGTATTCCGTTGAACGCATATCTCCTCTAAGCTCAGGGCAGACCTAAGCCGTGAAGGTTCTTTGACCTAGAAAAGCAAGCCTCTTCTTACATATCCTTCATGTTTGATCCGCTTCAAAAATCACTGGCTCTTTGAAGTCAAAGAATTAATGAGTTTCATAAAAGTGACTCAATTCTTCAGAGCTGCAAAAAATTCCAAATTCACACCTGTTGAGAGAAATGGGCTAGGACAGCAGCTATGGTTGCAGAAAGAAAAATTATTCAGGTAATAAAATGCAGCTTGCTAATATATACACCCATACATTTGGGTATAGTAGCAAACTTAAAAGGTTACAATAACGAATGAATATTATTAATAAAAGATCTTTGTAAGCAAGTCCTCTAACTTCTGCTTGTTTTTCGTCAATCACTAAAGACCACTTTAGAACCAGACTGGGAATTTATAACATTTACAAACAGGGACTAATGGAACCATACGAAAGGGCCAGAACTTGACACCATTTCAGAGATTTTGATGCTGTAATAAGACATCACTTGATGGCCAATGAGTCTTGAATCCAAACCAGCTTTGAGATGCAATAAATTCTAATGAATTCTTTCATGCATACCAAAAACAAGATGAAACCTTGACAATCCTTGGTTTTGTTTTGTTGCCTTTACCACTGGAAAATAGCACAAATTTAGGGCAATATCACTGAAGCTGTGATAAATTCCGCTCTCAGAATTCTCCCAAAAAATGAAAATGCACATTGTTTTAGTAAAAACACCTTGAAATGATTCCAGCGGAGGCCTTCAGCCTATTCAATCCTCCGAGTGATTTTATAGTAGCCATGTAGAGGTTTTTAAAAACACAAGATGGTGAGTACATCCATAATCGCTTAGGAAAAAACTATCCCTTCTTCTGTTAAAAAAGGATGCGTGGGTGGAAAAAAAGCTTACAACGCTGCGTTGGCTGCGAAACAAGCACTGAATTGAGGAGATGCAGCCCCTTCATCAGCAGCCCTGAGGGAAAGTGGCGATGGAGAGGCACATCCTGTCGGCATGTAAGCCGTCTTCGCTCTTTGTTTACACCGACCCGTTTAAAGCGTTCCAGGATGCGTGTGGCTGCCTCATCTGCATAATCTCTGTCAAGAGTGACAAAAGCTTCCCAAAAATAGGCAATGAAAGAGTCACAGACTGCGCGAAGGTCTTAGTGGTCTGTGAAGTTGAGAAACATGGGATATGAATCAAATTAGAATTTGATCCTATGTCAGAACACTGAAAACAGTGACCCATTCCACTGCAGGAACACTGAAGTAATTAAAAAATCTGTTACATAATTCATCTGTTAAAAACTTTGTTTAGATATTTAAGATAAGTCATGATGAATGTAAACTGGCAGGGATTTCGGCATGCAACATTTTTAACGCTTGAAAAGGGGGAGATAAATGAAAACACAAGCAAATTAGTGGAATCTACAGTACGAATGTATCGCTAATGAAATGCATGAAACACCGGCTGCACTGTGTGTCACTGTTGAGCTTATTTTCTTTCTGATTTGGAGCCTACAAGACCTTCAACATTCACAATGCTCTGTCGCTGGGTTTTTCAATGCAACGCAACTACAGTAGAATGCCAAACGCGTGAATGTCTGTGTGTGTGGGGGTCGAGGAGAACAAGGAGGTCTGATTTTAAAATTACAATCCTCCATTCATCCTTGATGACTGCTTGAAAGTCCAATTACCCACCAGCAGAATGTGATTGCTCAGTTTTCTTTGAGTATGGAGAGATATCAGTATGGCCGCAGGAGGCTCAGCCCTGACCCTCTTGCCCTGCTGTGAGTCAGAATAACCCCTCAATGCTGCACTCCCGGCCTCCTACCAATGTTTCACAATAAATGCTCTTCGGTGAGGGGTTGGATCCTGTATTCATCACCTTGAAAAATTGAGTTATCCTCTTTCTCCAAATGATAATTCTGCGGTTCAAAATTAAGACAAATTGTCAAATGTAGTCCTCAAAGTCCCAACATGGTGCAAGGCTGGTAAGTGACCGATTGAAAATGCCTCAATTGTTGCCTCAAAAAAGGTGGACTGGGAGTATAATCATACCTTATTTCTGTAGCAATCCAACTTAACCTTATATCCCACATCTTCCAATCACAAATGAAGTATATCTGGCAGAAAGTGTACATGAACGAAAAACAGATGACAGTGAAATTGGCTAAATAATGTCAGCAGTTATGTTCGTTTAAGCCTAAGGTAAATTAAGCCTAAGCTAAGTTAACAACAAATTCTTCACTACAGGGCATGGGGAATTCTTTAATGACACCAAAGACAGGGTGAATCTTCATCACTTCTGCTGTTTTACACACGTTAACAACCATAGACACTGAAAAACGACATGCCTACTGAATAACTGGCAATGCACATTTCAGACTATCACAGGTCAGAATAAAGAAGTTAATAAATAAAACCTTGAGCTTTATCAAAGTATCAGCAATTGCTTTGCATTCATGTTGGAATTTGATGCAATCTAAGAGTTCATCAGGTTACGCTTTTGAGGTTGTTTGCTGGGAGAGGGTTTGGGTTTCTTTCAGTCCTCTGAAAATGAAAAGAGATTGCAGGCAGACCTTACACGCCACAGCCTCTTATTGAGTTTGAAGCAACACACATATCAGAGCGATGAGAAGACAAGATAGCAAACTTGCAAGAACAATCCTGAGTGCCGGCTGTATGTCACCTCCCTGACCTTTGATGATAGTGAAACAATCGCCTTTGCCTCTCCTGAGAGGTCTGGGACAGGAACACAAGGTCAGCTTTAATAACACGATAACCTCAAATCAAATATACACAGTACTGATATCACCAATCTCAAGGGAGATGACCTAGGGTAAGCATGAAGCTCATGAGTCGAGATCTTTTGATACATGTCTAAAAAGTACATACTGTAGTCACAGTTTGTTGACTCCTTCAGAAAATTGTCTGCAGTGATCTGAATACTGAAGTATTTGGTCTATAAGCCAATTTGCCTGAGAAAATGGGGCCAAAATGGTAAAAAAAATGTACCATTAGAACAAATTTATCATTAGGACAAATATTAAAATGTCAATAAAAATACATCTTTTTTGTAAAATGTTTGTTGTTGGCACTAATAAAACCAAAACATTTGTAAAAATATGAAAAAGACAAAATGTATATAAAAAGACTATGGCTAAATTTAAATACTCTTCACACAAAAGACTGTAAACAACGAAACAACAACTCAACCGCAAAGTGCTAAATAACACCTCAACGAAGACAAATATCATAGGGTGCTTTCACAACTCCCTCGTTTAATTCAGCTAAAACATAAAAGAGTTTGTTTGCCTTTTTGGTGAGGTTCATTTAGGCAGGTGTGAAAGCAACAGAAGTACTTTGGTGGGCACCAATGTTGAACCAAACAAGACTACCAAGACCTGTTCGAAAAGGCTTTCAAATGAACACTGGAGAGATTTGTTTGTGGCAAGAACTTGAACTTACCTCAAGCCGACCCATATGCAAAAAGTACTTGACTTTTTTGGACTAGACCAGCTGCTGAAGCTAGCTGCACCATGCATTTTGGGACGAGATTTTTTTTTTTTTTGGATGAGACATTTATGGTCATTGTAATGCCACGCCAGCAGAGGGAGCCCTCGCCCGACTACTGACTCAGCTCCGATCCCTCTGCGCTCACTTCCTGGTTGTGCAGCATTTCAGCGAGAGCTCAGGCCATGCTTCTTTGCGAAGTATTGGCAGTTTACTTGCCTTACCAAGCGTTGTTCCAAGTGACTTTCATGACTGCTATCCTGTGTATGACCCTGCCTGCCTTGATCACGTACGTTCTCTGTCTTTGCCCTCTTGTTCTGTTTTGGACTGCTCACTGTGTTATTGAACCTCTGCCTGCACTCTTACTACGTCTTCCGGATTATCCCCTGTGTATGTTGTTTGATTCTGACTGCTTACCCGTTGCCGATTACTAGCCTGAGAACACGTTGATGCCTTTGCCATATCCCATTAATAAACCTCTGCCAATGGATTCTAACTTTGCCTCAGCCTCCTCGTTACAGTCATGGACAAAAAGGTTATGTGAAGGTCCATACTGTATGCTGACTTTTCCTCCACTCTCTGTTTACTTATTAGTTTATTTATAAACTAATTTCGCAAAGATCATGTGCTTATGATTGTCCACGGCTGGTCCTGCATTAGTGAACACATGATTCACCAATCGGATGATTCCTAACTCAGTATAAATAACCAGAGTTACTTTCTTACCTCACTATCTTCATCTTGAAGAATCCCCCCTCCCACCCCTACTTCACCTCCTTTCTAGATTAGGTGAGATGGCGGCCCAGTGATTAGAACTGTCGCCTCACAGCAAGAATGTCACCAGTTAAAGTCTCTACTAAACCAGTCGACATTTCTGTGGGGAGTGTGCTTGTTCTCCCCGTACTCGAGTGGGTTTCCCCTGGATTCCCCAGCTTCCGCCCACAGTGCAAAAACACACGGCCTAAGTAAAATAAACATCCTACATTGGCATCATAGTCGAGCTCTTAATAAGCCATATATCTACCTTTAGCCATCCCTTTATCTGTCATCAGCCAGAAATAAGTCGGGGGAGTTCATTGAGCTCTACCTGAGCTCAAACTCCCCCCTGGCCCTGCAAAAGGGAGAGAGCCCATGGCCTGATCTTATGAGCTCAGAGCTCTCCCCCAGGAAAGCATGCCAAATAAGCTTTATTATCAATCATCAGCTAAGTGTGAACGCTCGAAATGAGTGTCCCGCTCATTAATTCTGATCAATCAAAATGCGGTTAAGTAAATTTGTCTAGCTAATGACTGATGTGTGTTTCCATGTGACTTCTTTCTGGTTGGTTTCATCTGGTTCTGTTCAGAGCATTCGGTCTAGTGGGAAACAGAACCAAAATAGCTAAAAAAATGCTCAAATGTATTATTTTTAGCCTTGGTTCAGACCAAAGGAAACATTTTACAGGTGTGAAAGCACCCAAAGTGAAAAGTACAGCTCACAGTCAACTCAATGTCGCAACTTTAAAATCTGTATGAGAAAATCTCTAAGGAATATCCCATGCTGTCTCGAACAAGTTTGTTGGTATATTGCTGTACAAATCTTTCAAGTCGTAATATATGATAAATGCATATGATGAATAATTAACAGCAGGTCCTGTTCGACTTAGAGGGGTTCATAAAGCATGTTGATTATTCTATAATTATGAAGACACAAAACAAGGCTTACATAGATTTCCCTTTGTTTGTAAATCCTGCTGGTTGCCACTAGAGGCTAATTAGCAATAGCAATTATCATGCTAGCCTAGCGCTTATTATGACTTCAAACTGGGCCCAAGGTGCATCGAAATTCAGGTGGTGGTTTGACTTTGAAAACTCTTTGCAGTCATTAGTTCATGTGTTCCCATTACACAGGGAGCCAGAGACTGGGTTTGTTTGGGCTAACTTAGTGTGACCATGAAGGTCATGTAATCAGCAAGGAAAAAAGGAGGTTTGAGCTCAAGTAATTACTCAGCTCTAATTACTGTAGCTGGCTTCCAAGAAAGGTGGAATACTAGGTCTCGCTGTGTAATTTCACAGCCCAACTTGGAACTTCTGAATAAAAATGTGTGTGTGTATTAAATGATAACTACATCACAGCTATGCATGTAGTCAAGATAGAGCTTCTGACTTATAAGCAGTTTTAAATGACTTGCCATAGGTTTATTTATTCAATCAGATTACACTTAGTTTGAGTTGAGATGCCTGCAGTTAATTTTCTAAGTGTTGTGCTTTGAGAAATTGCCTATAATCACATCTTGAAAGATAAAATGGAAAGGAAATTTTGGTCATAAATGCCTGATGTTTCCGTTCCACAGGAAAAAGCACTGTAAGTTACATTAATTATAGACTTCTTCATAGAAATATTTAATTAACTGTTTTATAAGTCAATATACACATACAAGTGAGCAATTCAATGATATTATACATCATTACATCAGTAATATGTCAGTTTAAAACTAGATTAAAGACACATCTCTTTTCATTAGCATATAAAACACAAATGCTTTTGAAATCTAAACCCTCTAAAGGATTGTTAGTCTGCATTATTTAGGGCAACCAGAGCTGAGAACACTTCCCAAAACACATTATAATTTGAATGGCATCTGCGCTTATGTTAGTCTGGTTTAATTATACCCGAGGTTTCCATAATCTTGGACCAGGCCGTATCCTGAGCAGCTGCTGTGATGGTCATGGAGGAGTGGAGAGTATAAGACTGCTTCCAGTAAGACCCCAGTGACAGACGAGTCCTGAAGGGCCAGACTGTACACCAGCCAGTGATCTCTCCCACCTGCAGCTTCTCCACGATGGACATCCAGCATTCTCCAGCCTCCGATGCCTAGACTGCAGCTCTGCACAAGAAGTTTGTCCAGTAGAGAAACAGTCGTGTCTAACTGAGCCTGGTTTCTCTCAAGGTTTCTTTTCCTTTACTTTCATCGATTGGTGAAGTTTGTTCCTCGCCACTGTCGCCACTGGCTTGCTTGGTTTGGGACTTGGGTAAAGCTGGGCATCGATGGATTTGCTCTTCAGTGTTTGGATTTCAGCAGTAAAAATTAAACCACACTGAACTGAGCTAAAGTGAACTTTAACTCTAAAACTAGACTGACACAGTTGCACTTTACTATAATCTTCTATGTTAGCTGCTTTGACACAATCTATATTGTAAAAGCACTATAGAGGTAAAGACTAATTGAATTACGTTTTCCACATCCTAGAAGTTGGAGATATACCAGAAAATGTACTTTTAGCACATCTTAGCACTGTGCAAAAACCAATGATGTAGCAATATTGCATGGCAAAAATGTACATGACGACATATGTTCCAAGCAGAAGTTTTCAGACCACATTTCTCAATAATACTCCCAGATCGCAATAAAGTTCACGTGAACTGCAAGCAATTACTGTTTTTCAAAAAAGAAAGAAGAAGAAGATGGTTCAACCTAAACTTCTCCCATTACATTAGCATCATCCTAATACTGTCTCTAAAATAAGCTACACACTCATTAGGGATGAAGACTACACATACACTTTTTGTAAACCTCTGAGTCTGCTGGGACAGGAACTGTGTTGTATTAACATACAAGAACCACAACTTCATTAGGTCTATGGACAAGACACATGGGTGTAAATTGAACAGTAAACACTGACATATCTCACTCTCAAGTGGTGTTTAATTAACGTTGTGGATTCTGTTCGTGTGTAGACTGCAATATGGAAGGGAATAAAGGTTGTTTTTTTGTTTACTAGTATACATGAGGTCTTCAGAGAGTGAAGCAGTTATCAGATTTGATCCAACACAATGCACAATGAAATTGAGTTTTAAGGCCAACATTTTGGCGGCTTTCACAATTTGTTACTAAGCTTAGTGTCGTCTCAGAGGGGGTAAAACTTTCTGTAGAGCAGAGGGTGAGTGTTCATGTAATAAAGAGGAGAGCTGAGCAGAGCAAGCTGTCATTGTGATTCTCACTCAAAATCCACATATGGCAAACTGAACCAAAAGAACCTCAGCTCAGTCTAAAGTCCAAAGTATTACAGTTTTATTATAGTTACTGTTATTTATTAAGACATAAAAAAATGCCTAGAATATTACAATTTTCTTGCACCAATATTTTTCTGCATTTGAGAGGCTGTTTACACCTAGTAATTTCATCCAAACTTTATGACAGTATAGCTAAATTTCCTTGAAAATGCATGGATATAAACCTGATTGCTCAAACCACATAAAGAGGTGGCTATCAGGTAGAACTGTGCAGGTCAAAATGCATCTGGTTCTTAAAAAATGCATTTGTAAATTTTACTCCTCCCAAAATGTAAAAAGAAATAACATGTTAGAGCGTGTTATGGGCTATATTAGCCTACTGCAAGATATAGCAACACTAATGCAAAATGAAACAGATCAGATGAGAGATTGGGATAATTGTTTTGTTTTAATACCTTTTTTTTGTTTGTTTCATTCTATTTTTGACAGAAAATTGTTTGGTAAATATTTAAACTAGGATGTTAATTTAATATCAAATAGCAGCATTAAAACAGAGTGTACTAAATATATACAAAAATTATAGAAAATAGGCTATATCATTTCTTACATTTAGTATCAATTGTTTTGTTTTTGTTTTTTTATTGTTTTTTTTTTGGGGGGGGGGGGTGATTATATACAAACTAATGTAAACCCTTTACAGTTTTAAATAATTTCTTTAACGTATTTTGAAAGTGTTAGCGTAATCGACTACCGCAATCGAAATTGCCTGTTTGATCCGAGCTTAGACTGGGTCGGGTGCAGTAGGACCGGTGGGTTACACGTAGGGGCTCGTCCGGGATGACAGTGAGGTTTAGGGGGTTGAGAGTAACGGAGGCCAGCTAGTTCAGTGCTATGCAGGTAAATCTCACTCCTCTGACCTTTAAAGGTGCTCTAGCGACAGACACTAGAGGTCATGATCTTTAGCCACCTTGTTAGAGCAACCGACTCCCATGCAAATATTTGCCAGTTTGATCCCAGCTCAGAGCAGGTTGGGTGCAGTAGGACCGGTAGGTTACATGTAGGGGCTCTTCCGGGATAAGAGTGAGGTTTAGGGGGCTGAGTGTAACGGAGGCCAGCTAGCAAAGTGCTATGCAGATAAATCTCCTCTGACCTTTAAAGGTGCTCTAGCGACAGTCACTAGAGGTCATGGTCTTTGGCCACCTTGTTAGAGCTACCGACTCCCATGCAAATCATTGCCAGTTCAATCCCAGCTCAGACCGGGTTGGGTGCAGTAGGACCGGTGG